>PVKS010012944.1:0-41310 GCA_004027875.1 Aplodontia rufa
GGTGCTGGGATTTGAACCCGGGTCCTCGAACTTGCCAGACAAGGTCCAAAACCACTGAGCCACTGCTCCAGCCCCCTTCAAATATATTAAAAGCAACTGATCCTCACCCTATCGTCTCCATGCTGAGTGTCCCTTATTCCCCCGACTCTTCCTGATGTCGCAGTTTCCGGCAGCTTTCTTGTCCTGGTCTCCTGTGACTACATGCTTTCCACTTTGTTCAGTGATCCTCTCGTATGATGCCCAGATTGGGCATGATGACCTTGTGTGCTGTGAACAGCCCAAACAAGGACCATTACCAAAAACTGAACCTGGCACTCATCCTCCGCAGGATAGGGCTGCCAGTACTTACCTAGCCAGTTGCTTCTTAGTCCCAGTCCAGCCTGCCCACTATTGTGTCTCTTTTGTACACTGGGAAAGATTCTGTTTCTCTTATTGAAGATGTAGGCAGCATAGCCTCAGGCCTTCTCTTTGTAGGCATAGGAAGAGCAGAAGCAGGTCTGATTTGTGAAAGATTTGGTTGTCGACATTCTTTACTTGGGAACCAACTGCTGTAGGGCAGGAGCTCCTAATACACGGTTAATCTCTTGATCCTAGAAATAGAACTTGACATTTCCTCAATCCATGCTCTGTGTTCTTCACCCTGGGGACTCGTAGTATCATTCGCTCAGCAACATATGGATGGAAGTATAGTTTCTTTTTTTTATGAGATGAATATGGAGTTACAATTGCGGGGGAAACATTATCAAACATTCAAGAACAAATGTATATATACTTAGTTATCCAAGGCTAATGCCACGTCATGGATGCCCAGCTTGGGTTCCCCATGTTGCTGTTTCCCCCAGAAGAACCCCTGAGTTAAATGGATATCTCGTGGAGGTCCGAGTTCTCCTTCTGAGATGATTCCCCATATTCCCACCCTCCAGTCTCCTAGATGTTCTTCCTAAGCCCTCCCCGCCACCCTGTCCCCCATCTTATACCTCCAGGTATCCTAGGGAGTCATCCCCCTATTGCGTTAAGAATCATACAATTTGATGTTATTATTAGCTTAGCCATCTAACATACTGCTTTCCGATGTATTCTAGCTATGGATGGAAGTAGAGTTTAATTCCAGTGCAAGACATTCTTGAGGGACTAGAGAAGAAGTTTTAAAAATTTTTGATTCACCCCCTTCTTTTATCAACCACAGTTATCCTGTTGTGATAGAGAACAATTGAAGTTTTTAAAAATATTTTTATTGTTAATGGACACATAAGTATATTATGTGTGTCAATTATGTGATGAAATGTGACATTTTAATACATGTACACAACGTGTAAAGAGCAGGATAGTTGGCATATCTATCACCACAGACATTTGCCATTTCTTCATGTTGGGACCGTTCAAAATCTACCACCTATTTAGAAATATACAATTAAATGTTCCAACCATCGTCATCCTACTGCGCTATAGAACATTCGAAGTTATTTCTCCTAGAAGAATTTTATTTTATTTCATTTCATTTCAGAGTCTGGAGGTGTACCTCAGTGGCTGAGCACTTGCCTAGCGTGCATGAGGCCTGGGTTCAATCACCAGGACCAAAAAAAATAATAATTTCATTTGTTAATGATATGTTAGAATTGGCTCTGTTGGTAAAAACACCCTTTTCTGACTCCTGATACTAGGGGACTTAAATTAGTAATTTCTAGTTCATGGGTTTTGTTTGAAGACTTGGGGATCATTTTAACATCAGTAATTATATAAATTTTAAAAATGAGTTGAGTGTCCAGCTCCCAAGAAAACTCAAAAGTACCTGAGTCTGTTTGGCCAGGTTTTTCATCACCAGGTCCGGTCCCTGCTGCACCTTAAGAAGGGTGTTGGCGGCTCTAATGGCACCTCTGTTTTTGCAGTTACCTGGCTGAGCAGTGCTGGAATGGCGGCTTCATCTACCTGATCATGCTGCGTCGCTTCAAGCACAAAGCCCATTCTACTTATAATGGCAATGGTGGCATCGGTTGCAACAGCTCTGAACCAGGAGAGACACCTACCTTGGAGTTGGGTGACCGGACTTCAAAAAAGGGGAAAAGAGCAAGAAAGTTTGGGGTCATTTCCAGACCTCCCGCCAACAAGGCCCCTGAGGAACCTAGGAGCAGCACCAGCTGTGACTTGGCCGATGACCCCAGCACCGAGCTGGAGAATGGTGCAGACCCTGAACTTGGAAATGGGCATGCCCTTGAGTTAGAAAATGGCCCGGCTTCTCTCAAGGAAGTAGCTGGACCCCATCTTGAGAGGTCAGAAGTGGAGAAAGGGACAGAGAACAGAATTCCAAAGACAGATGCTCCTCTGACCACAGGCAATGACAAACGCCGCTTCTCAAAAGCTGGGAAGACCGACTTCCAGTCAAGTGACTGCCTGGCTCGGGTAAGGTTTGATTTGGTTATAGAACCTAAAATTTTAAAGAAATACTGTTTGCAGTTGCATGTATGCATGTATTTATTTATTTATTTATTTATTTATTTATTTATTAAATACTGGGGATTGGACCCAGAGGCACTTAGCCATGTCCCCAGCCCTTTTATTTTTTTGTTTTAGAGACAGGGTCTTGCTAAATTGCTGAGGCTGGCTTTGAACTTGTGATTCTCCTGCCTCAGCCTCCCAAGTTGCTAGGATTACAGGAATACACCACCATGCTTGTCTGCAGTTGTTTTTAAAGTGCAGAAAATACATCTAAGATGACCTTGCACTTGGCAGCCAACAAATTCTCAAAATAAATGATCAGAGGACATAACAACAGCCACAATAAAAAGGTCCAAGTCATTTTATCCCACTTACATAAGACGGTCAAGTGATCATAAGTGGAAAATTCAAGCCTCCTCTGGTAAAATGTATGTCTTGAGCTGCATCATGGTTTATCACTGCTGTCTCGGTGAAACTGCTATTCCAAGGCCAAGAATTCCTGGTGGGAGTAGATAACACATGCCATCTTCAGTCTTACACAGGAAGGGTAGCCAACATAAAGGGAAGCATCTGCTTTTATTTTTAACAATTCAAACCCAATGGTATTTTAATGGGATTTTATTATTAGATTGGTAAATTCCAGTGAAATGTGGAAGTTTTACAGAAATCTCTGATACTGTGATACTCAGCTGTGATGGCCAAGGTCAATGTTACCTAAAAGCAGAACAGATGTGTGTATTCTGACAGGTGATGGGTGAGCTTCTTGCCTTGATTGTCTCCCCCATCATAACCAGCATTCTTTTACAGCAGAGTTACATTTCTCTAGGGTGAACATGTCGGTCCCAAGAACACCCTTGGCAGATGTTTTGATGGGCTTCTTTCTTACTCAAGAGGTACCTTCTAGAGATGAGGGGAAAGTTGGAAAGGTACAAAACGGACACAGAAGTATCATGCTCAGCTGTGCATTGAGAAAGGATACCCTGAGAGTGAAAGGAATTTCTCAAAAGGCTATTTGATGCAGTTATTTCTAGAACTTCCAACAATCTACATGATGGAGTGAATCAAAAGCACCCCTCCCTCGGGGGATCGTCTGCCTTCCTTTTGAAGTCTTACACAGAGGAGGCATCATTTATGGATGGGATGTGTTAACAAAGAAGAGAAACTTGATGTCTGTATCAGTGTCTTTCTGCCAGTTTTATGGCATGCCCCCAAATTAAGAGCAGTAAAAATATTATTGCTCCTTATCAGGGAGTAATATCTCTTGATATCATTTTTCCCTAATTATTGGAAAGCCTAAGGTAAAAAATATAAAGCAGGGGTGTTTCTTCCTTAATCACTTTGAAGGTTTGGGTACCAAAGAAGGTTGACTCTCACAGAGTCCAAAGAATAGGCTTTACTTTGGCCTCGGACATAGTGGGAATAATTTTGAAGGATTATAAAAGAAAAAATGAAAAATACCACCAAATTTTGAAGAGGTACATCTTCCATTCATCTTAATTAAGAATAATAACATAGAATTGAATTTCCGGATTTCGCTATCAAGGTCAAAGGTCCCAGAAGATATAAATGAAAGCGTGAAAAAAAATTCAAACTTTGATCTGTTGCCTTTGGGGCATTAGTTTGTTTTTAAGCTGCATTTCTATAGAAAGGAGAGACTTGCCATCTAGAACTTGCGCTCCTGGTACCTGTCCGTAAACTATAGACTGATTATTGATCCTGGGACAGACTTTTGGTCTTGGTAGATAGGAATGGACCACACCCTTCTCAGGTGCTGATGGTTTTTCCTGTTGTTGTTTTCTTTTCTTTTTTTAAAGAGAGAGAGAGAGAGAGAGAATCAATTTTTATTGAATTTTTCACATAGTTTTCATTGCTCTGACACTTAATTGTGTACATGGGTGCTGGGATTTGAACCTGTGTACTCACACATGCCCAGCAAGCGCTGTAACCTCCAAGCCACCGCTCAGCCCCCTGTTGTTTTGGTTTTTGTTCGTATATTTGTTTGGTTTGGTACAAAGGATTGAACCCAGAGGTGCTTAACCACTGAGCCACATCCCCAAACTGTTTTATTTTTTATTTTGAGATAGGGCCTCACTAAGTTGCTTAGGGCCTTGCCAAGTTGCTGAGGCTGGCATTGAATTTGTGATCCTCCTTCCTCGGCCTCCCAAGCCGTTGGGTTTATAGATGTAAGCAACTGCACCTGGCTAAGGTGCTCAAGTTTCAGCACACTTTTCAGCCCCGGAAGTGTCTTCATTAGATGCCTTTGCTCAGGTGTTAGCAAGGAGATCTTCACAGCCTCCTCCACATCCTTGTGGCACCCAAATTGGAACCAGTCTCCCTTCATAAAAGATTGCTTAGGTTCTTGGGCTGGAATGAATTTTCATTTTTACTCTAGGATAGTTGAGACCAAGGTCATGCTAAAATGGAATTTCCAGGAAAACAGAAATTAGCTATTTACCTCTTAAGCCTTTGGGGAGAAAAATTCCATTCCATTTGAAAAATGGGAGATTAAACATGTCAGCATTGTTCCGTTTCTGCTTTATTAATGATTTAATATATCTACAAAGACTTAATAAATTACAGAAATGTCCTATAGTGCTCATTCAGACCAATTATGTTTGCCAGCACTTCTTTTTTGTAGACTTATTTATTCTGGAAAATATTCTATTAAAATAAATCCTCAGTCTTTGTTTCCCTGGTCTATTCTCTCTTTACAGAGCAATAGGAAGCGTATTTTCTTTTAACAAATATTTTCTTTTTTAAAAAAGAAAATGGTATGTTTGTATAAAATATTAACACACAATGTTACACATACAAGCCAGCTAATTTTTAAAAAGACAAAAGTTGGTCCACCTTCTAAAACATAAGTATCTCCTAGAACATCGAGAAATGAACTCAGTTTCTTAACATCTTTCTAGCAAAGATCATTAGTCATTCAGGATGACAGATTTCACAAGTCTGTTTGTATAGATAGGGTATTTTTGTAGTGCTGTGTGGTGAAATGTATACAACCGATCATAGTCTCATAACAAAGCGGGGGAAATCCCACCATTTGCCAGCTAACCAAGTTTATTCCTGACCAGCGTGTATATGTCTGTGGGTAATTTTGAGGTTTTATCCAAGAAAGTGTAATCACCCTGTATGATACCAGACCTTGCTGCTATGTCTACTCCATACATACTTCATCAGAGACCTGCAGGGGAAAGCTAAGAAGGCTGATCACGCTCAGGACACCTCCAGGGTGGTCCCTGATGTTTGCATCAGACAGGGGCAGGTCAAGGATGATCCTTTCCTAGGAAGTCCCCAGGGTCACCAGATGAGCTTACATTGTCCTGCATAGTCATATTTCCTAAGTCCACGTCTGAGCATTCACCTGTTTCTAGAACCCGCAAGCCTTATACCAACTGACTACAGATGACTGTGTCTTGGATGTCCATGTCACGCCTAAGATTCAATGAGTCCCCTTTGTGCAGTGGCAAACCCACCCTGATGTTCTAGGTCTCACCATCCACAAAGTTGCCCAAGCCAGATCTGTGTGATATTTGGCTGGTTTGTCCAGGATTTTTTCACGATTTGTCACTGAATATCCTGGGAAAGGCTTCCTGGTCATCCTGAAGTCCACTGAAACCATGCCCTCTCCCTTATACACGTCCAGTCAATCATCGAGTTTGCCAGCTCTAGTCCCTTTATGATTTCACAACTCAAGGCACCCTTTCCCCCGCTCTCATGATGCTGGGTCAAGGCTGGGCTGCTTTCATTTCATTTCTAACCTGGGGAGGTGTAGTGGTCTCCTCCCATCTAGTGCCCCCACTCCCTCCCTTTCATCCACTGTTCCCCTGCAACAAGAGGAATATGTCTGAAGAACCAATCTCACAACTGGTGCTCATGTACACAAATACGTACACTGCAGCTTAAACCCTTTGGGTAAGCCACTCTGCCTTCAAGGTAACATCCAAACATCTTAGCATATCATCCGAGGACTTCATTATCTCATCCCTGATTAACTTTCTGACTCTATCTCCTAGTGCATTTAAAAAGAAAAAAAAAAGTATGTTTACCAGTTTATTAGATAAAACAGCTAGCTGAAGAGGTCTATAGGGTGAGGTCCACAAGGGTCCCCAGCACAGGAGCTTCTATCCTGGTGGAGGAGATGTGCACAGGCCTTCTGGGATATGGCTACATTACCCAGCCCAGAAGCTCTCCAAACCCCATACTAGCAGAATTTTTATGGAAGCTTCACCACATAGGTGTGATCCATTGTTAACTGAAACGCCAGCCCCTTTCGCTCACCTCCTCGTGGCTTGGTCCTTCTGGAGGCCAGTGCCCATCCTGATGTGTCCAGGCTATCCAGTTTCTCACTGCCTGCTTCCCCTCCATTGTGGATTCGTGGCAGGATTTTTTTAGAGGCTGTGTTCACTTTTGCCGCTGAGCCATTGTAGATGCTGCTGGCTCTGCCCAGACCCCCCCGCCCTGGCCCACCTGCCCCGTGTAGTTAGCGTCTACCTTTCCTGGAGACGAAGCATCAAGATGCTCTCCTTTAAGAGGTGGTTGTGACTTTCCTGCCACTCCTCTCTGGGCTCCTGAAACAATCCCTCCTGTCTCATTGAATCACAAAGCCCACACATTCCAGCTAACATTTGATTTGTTGTGTCCTCAGTAGATTTTAGGTGTAGGGCCTTTTAGTCTGTCACTGGTCCCAGCTCAGGGCCTTGCACTTACGGATGCTCTGTAAGTCTTTATTTATGAAGATGCCCATGAGCACTATGCCTAGGAGATGGGCAATGGGTTCCAGCCCCAGTTTTTCTATACCCAGCTCTGTGGCTTTTGGGCTGCCATCACCTTTCTCTGGGCTTCTTCTTTCTTACCTGTGAATTCAGCATTTTGGTCTGATGACTAAGAGACTTCAGCTCTGACATTATGGTCTTTTTTTTTTTCATTTGTTATTGAAAATGGTCTCAGGTTGGCAACAAGAGTCAGAGCATTTACTGCAGTGAAAGTCTACTTGGATGATGTGTTTTCTCACATTTGGGGCAAAGATGCTGTTGTAAAATGTTATTTTTGGTTCCAGCAGAAATGAGGTCATCTAAATGTTGCAAGACAGCTCCTTTAATGTTCCTCCTCTGCTTTAGTAAAAAGTCCGTGTGTGAATGCACACAGTAGTTAGCAGTGTACAGGAGAGGGTAATGCTGACAACAGTAGTTCAGAAGTCCACAGCATCCCATCTTTCGTGGTTTGGCTTTTGCTCAATAGACTGACAAAGTCCCATTGCCCTTTAAGCCAACATAAGAGAAAACAAATGCCTGAACCATCTGTCTAGACATGGTCTGTTTCAGAACTCATTTGTCTCTACAACTGGATCGGTGGTCACACATTGAATATTGACAAACACACACATCTCCCATCTGGTTGAGCCTCTAAACTGTCTCAATAATCCAAAGAACCATAAGATTCTGTTTTGTTAATGTTCTGTTTTATTAATTCCATGATATTTGTAGAATATTGTTACTATGTGATAGACTCTGTTCTAGAGGGTAGAGAGCCACTGCTAAAGGTAGACAAGACTCCCTCTCCTGTGGTAGTTATACTGTAGAAGGGGGTGTTAACAGCAAATAAGCAAACAAATCAGAATGTCCAAAGGGAACAATTAGTATAAATAAGAACTAAACCAGGGTAAAGTGGAAGATGGCTGGACGGTGTTATGGGTAGGGGGTGTCAGCAAAGCAGGAACTCGTTACAGAGGCGATGTTTGAGCAGAGCCTGAGTGTCAGGAGAGGGCAGCCCTGGGAAATCGTGGCTCAGAATATTCCCAGGGAGGCACCAGCAAAGACCCTAGGGCAGGAATGATAGGGTATTCCAGGAGCGAAGAAACCGAGTGCCAAGAGATGATTCCAAAGGGGGCAGGGCTTACAAAGGTTCCCATGTGCCATCGCAGAATTTGGACCTCATTCTCAGTCTCACGGGAGCTGCTTAAGCCATTGGCACGTTTAAGCTGAGTGCATCACATCCTGTGCTTCTTAAACACTCTCCCTGGGTGTTTAATGGAGAAGAGTGGATTGTAGGAGGTAAAGAGTAAAATAGACCAGATTGGAGGCTGTTGCGGTCACTCAAGTAGAGGATGCTGGTGGCTTTGACAAGGATGCATGTGGGGAGGATGAGCAGAGGTAAATCTATTTTGGGAGTAGAACCTACAGATCTCTCATGTGGTTATGATGTTGGAAATGAAATTAGAGGAATAAAGATTGCACATGGGCTTTTGGCTTGCATATCCTCTGTAGCTTGAGTAGATGACAGTTTTGTTCCCATGGAGATGAGAAAGCCAGGAGTAGGAGGGGCCTGTACTGTTTTGACTGTACTGAGGTGTGAATTAAATACCCATGTGGAATTGTAAGAAGGCAGTTGGAAATATACTTAATATTGTTATATTTAAGTTAGCCTGTTTGTTTTGGACTAGTACCAACTTTAGCCTTATAAACTTCAGACACTAATTTTATTTTTAACTGAGCATTGCTTTAGCTATAGGCAACTAAATTTAATACTGGCAATTGTGCAATTAAAGCTGATAGCGTTTGCCTCTTGCTGCTTGCATCTTTCTTTATATTCCTCTGAGCTCCTTCATCAGATGATCAAGAAATCCCTAGGCAAGGAAACTTGCATTGATTTTCTTTGAACATTCCCCTTAAAATTTCAACTTTCAGTTACGGGGAGAAAATCATGTTATTGGACAAAAGTGAAGATCTACTTTTTTTTTTTACTAGAATAGTTGGAGAGCTTTATTACAGAGTGTCATTTCTACCCTCTGAAACCCTTGTATTAGATATACGCTTTGTCTTGTTTATTTTTAGCTAGCTGTGTATGTGTTGGGCCAGGGGAAGATATGAAGTGGGTATGTGACTGCTCTTGATGAAAATTGTCTTTAACTCCTCTGCCAGAATAAACATTCAGGTCATTTATCTACCTACGTGAACATAGTTTTGCATGTTTCTTATCACAAGTCCTACTTTTTTTTTAAAGAGAGAGGGACAGTGAGAAAGAAAGAGAAAGACAGAAACAATCTTCATTCAGTTTTTCATGTGACTTCCATTGCTCCAACACTTCGCTGTGCATGTGGTGCTGGGGTTTGAACTCATGTCCTCAGGCATGCCAGGCAAGTGCTGTAACCACTGAGCCACCACTCCAGCCCCTTCTGAAAGCATTTTAAAATAAAAAGAAGCATATCTAGTATTGTCACACCCTCTGTGAATCACACAGGTTCTATTTAACAAAAGAGGAGAGTAAAAGGAGGAAAATGATGGAATAAACTAGTAATGGTGGTAGATAGTTGTTACTAATTTCCGCTAAAACCAAATAAAACAATTTCTTCTTTCTGGAATCCAGTGACAGACCCCATTGCACTTTGGAAAGAGGTTCACAGCTTTTCTGTGCTGGGGAGGGAGGAGCAAGTCTCTCATCTGCTAGAACTCAGGAACCATGGCATCTTTTCCATGGGAAACACAGGTCAAGCCACTCTCCTGCTCTGACACATCAGCTGTACTGTGAGGCCCAGGGAGGCTGTCTAGGATGCTGGTGTGGGAGACCCAACAAGCCAGGACAACAATTAATCACCATCCTGAATTTGTTTTTGGTGGTATCCACCAGGCCATGGGGTCTCCCATATTGGAAGTGTTGAAAGCTGCCATCTTGGTGGTCACATTGATTCCCAAGCATAGCTTTTTGGAAATAGTGGAGCTATGCGGGATTTTGAAGGCGAAGGAGGGTGTTTCTGAATGGGGAAGAGAAAGGCGTTCCAGAGGTCAGAGGCAGCAAACCAAAAACTGTGGAGTCCAAAGTGAGGCTGCTGGATGAAATAGAGATTGCTAACAAGTTCATGAACTATTGTGGTAAGCCAGTGACTTCTGAAGTTACGTTTGGCCAGACAGCCTTCGCTTGCCTGTGGTCAGAGGCTGCAGGAGACAGTTGGCACCCCTGCTTACTGCTGGAATAACAGAGCCCCACCGAGCAGCACTGTGCTAGAAAACGTGTGGGATCCAACAGGTCTCTGTCTGGCAATAATTTCCCTAGACATTCCTATTGCTGCACATCAGTGACTGCTCAACATCTGTTTTTTTTACTGTTGCATAAAGTTTCATTTCAGTTTCTGACAGTGTGCATTTCAGATTTTCTAAATGCTTCACATTCTTTCTCCTTCGCAAGTACCTTGAATGGGCAGGTTGCCTATTTCTAGGGGGTGATCGTTCTGTTGAATCTTCATGATAGATGAAAAAAACAGATAGCTCTAGTTTTATATGTTGAGGAATATATTGTGACCCATGCCCATGTGTCTAGGGCTAAAAAAGAACTACAGGGGTGAAGCTAGAGTAAGCCCCCAAAATAAATCACTTTTGAAGATTTTACTTTCAGGGGCTGGAGCAGTGGCTTGGCGGTTACGGCGATTGCCTGGTATGCACAAGTACACGATTCAAACCCCAGCACCATGTACACAACGAAGTCTCAGAGCAACGAAAGCCACGTGAAAAACTAAATAAAATTGATTCTCTCTTTCTCTGTCCCTCTCGCTTACAAAAAAACCAAAAAAAATTTTAATTTCACTTTTCTGAACAGCTAAGTGAATTCAAGTTTGCAATGAGCACGTTTGTGTCCTTAGAATGAAGTAGGGATTCAAGTGGAGAATGAACCAAAGCACAGACACTACCAGCATTCTGATGACTTAAAGACATATATTAGTTTTTTACGTTGTTTTTAAATGATGGGATTTTTATATGGTCGAAGCAGTTTTTAATGTACTTAAGGAGCATGCAGACAAATGTTACCAGCCCTCTCAACCAACAGTTGATATCAATGTTCATTTTGTTTTGGTTTCTCCTTCAAAGGTCTCATTTCCATGTTTAAAGGAAGTTTGAGATTCAAATCAATGTTTTTAACATACATCCTTATATATATGCATATATGTGCATGTGTATGTAAGTATAAATTCATATAAAATAAATACAGATTGAGCATCACTAGTCTGAAAATCTGAAATCCAAATGCTCCAAAATCCAAAAATCATGGAACACCAAGATCATGCCACATTTGGAAAATTCCACACATGACTTCACATGATAGGTCACAATCAAAACACAGGTGCACTAAAAATATTGTATAAAATTACCTCAGGCCATGCGTAAAAGAGGCAGATGAATTTTTTTTCTTTTTAGAGAAAGAGAGAAAGAAAGAGAGAATCAATTTTATTTAGTTTTTCCTGTGACTTTTGTTGCTCTGACATTTCATTGTGTATGTGGTGCTGAGGCTTGAACCCGGGTCCTCCACTGTGCCGGGCAAGCACCATAACCGCCAAGCCACCACTCCAGCCCCAGTGCATACGAATCTTAAGTGAATTTTGTTTTTAGATTTGGGTCCCCTCCCTAAGATATCTCATTACTTATATGAAACAATTCCTAAATCCCCTCTCCAAAAAAAGTCTGAAATCTGAAACATTTGTGGTCCCAAGCATTTCTTTTTTCTTTCTTTCTTTCTTTTTTTAAGAAAGAAGGGACAGTGAGAGAGAGAGAAAGAGAGAAGCAATTTTTTATTTACTTCTTCATGTGACTTTCATTCCTCGTACACTTTGTGTGTGTGGTGCTGGGATTTGAACTCATGTACTTGCACATGCCCAGCAAGTGCCACAAGCGCCGTAACCACCAAGCCACCGCTCCAGCCCCTCAAGCATTTCTGATAAAGGATACTAACCAATATTTATTATATATCTGCTGAGCTTTGTGCTGCCATGTGTTTCGGTAAATATCTCATTGAATCCTAACAGCAAACCTAGAAGTGCTAATCGTTATTTCCATGTTAGGAGCAAGGAAACAGATTTGTATGCCTTACGTTACTTTTAGAAGTTACTGATGGCAGAACTAGGTTCAGACTGCTTGAAGTCTCCTGGGGCCAAGACTTGAACTTTCTTCCTTTATTAATTAGTAGCTGTGAGAAGTAAAAGGATCCAGACTCAAGCCACTGTGTACAGAGTGGCATCTGGGTCTCAGGCAGAAGTAGTTTTATTTCACAGGACCCTGCTCAGGAAATCCAATAATCACACTTGCTAGGCTGCCCAATATCAAAGCTACCAGCCACAAGTGGCTATTTAAATTTAATTAGAATGCAATGGAATTAAAAATTCAGGTCCTCAGTCACCACCAGCTATATTCAAGCACTGCATCGCTACCTGTGGCCAGTGGCTCCACACTGGATGGCACAAACAGAACATTTCCATCATCACAGAAAGTTCTGTTGTGCAGCACAGCCAGCCAGAGACTTTGGTCCAGTCCAAAAGAGCTTTTCCTTTTGCGATGAGCTGGGAGGCCTCTTGAGCGATGGATGTTGGGCGTGACCTGACAGCTCTGTTTTCCAGGGTCAATGCCATGTGTCTGTTCGCATCCTTCATGCATGTTCACTTTTTCTTCTAAGGAGGAAGTTGGTCGGATATGGAAGATGGAGCTGCTCAAAGAATCAGATGGGCTGGGAATTCAGGTTAGTGGAGGCCGAGGATCAAAGCGCTCACCTCACGCTATCGTTGTCACTCAAGTGAAGGAAGGAGGTGCCGCTCACAGGTGACTAGATAACCCTCCCCTCTCTCTCTGCCTCCTGTCTTCCTCTCCCCTTCCTTTGGGTGCTGGGTGCTCATCCTCTTCCAGGTGGTCAAAGCCCTGGTAGTTGTAGTTCCTAAAGATCATGTGGGTGTATGGAAGGAAATCAGACCAGCGAAGTGTTGATAGAACACATCTCTGAGCACAGGAAATGGCTAATGGGGGAGGATGGTGCAGTATCTTCCAAATCATGGAGGGGTGGTTGTGTTGCTTTCCACATTAATTGTAGTTTTTCAAGCAAATGTTATTGTTCCTAACTCTTGGGAGGCTGGTACCATGGAATATGTGGTTACTTATTGAGGATATGCTGGTGAGCAGGACACCTTAACCCTGTAAGACTGACTGATGACTCAGGAAAGTGATTGGTTTCCAGTGTGACCACAGTTCACGCACTGGGGTTTCCTTTGTCAGGTCCATCAGTATTTCACACACACATATAAGGTATGTGTGTCTGTTGTGCAGATGTGGAAGGAAAAAACAAATAAATGTGAATTTCTCTCCAAGTGATCTGAAAACAGTTCATGATTAAAAGCTTATTTTTTAATCTGCACAATTATCTGATGTAGGAAGAAGGACAGTGTTTAGCTAAAGCATGCATTAAAAAAAAGAGGTGATTTTGAGTATGAGGGATATATCTCTACCAGAATATCAGTCAATTAGCCCTGCTAATTGCATTCAAACACTTAGGTGCCTACTTTTGCCAGGCATGTTAGGGTGTGTGCATGTGCTACGTGCCCACTTGGGCATAGTAAGTGTATAAAGAAAGAGTGTCACTGATAAGGGAGGAGATTGTCCTTTATCTAGCCTGGAATTGTTAAGTCCAGGAAACCTGATTCTGAGGGGGATATGACAGGCCAAAGCAGAACTGGCCTGCCCCCAAGATTGAGAGGGGACTCAAAGATATATCTTATGAGTTGTAATTGAAAGGGCTAGAGGTCTTTAGTCTGAGAATGCAAAACTAAGAAGAGGACCAGGATACAAACTAGCAAAGTGTTTCCTGCTTCTCAATCCTCTCAGGAGGATGCTAAAATTGTCAGTTATCTGAGTGACAGTCATTATTAAAAGATTAAGACCTGAGATGGTTTTAACCCAAAGGAGCATTACTGAACTTCCCAAATGACATGTGCCTTAGTGAACTCCAACCAGGTGGCCATTTTCCCATGAATTCTAGGCCTTAGGTCCTAGTCTGTTTGGCAAGTTGGCAATTAGGAAATTCCTGTGCCCAGAGATGAGCTTGGCATGGAACTGTTTTTGTCTGTTTCCCATCGGGGCTGTTTCTTTTTCTTTTCTTTTCTTTTCTTTTTTAATCGGAGCTGTTCCTAATGGGTCTTATCATTTTCTCTTCATTCTCAGCCTAAAGTTATGTGTCTTTCTCTGTCTCAGAGGTGTGTGACTCCCAAGTGGGACATTTCTGGTTAATAAGAGGAGATGAAAGAAATGAAATTAGAGTGAAATAGGACAGGGGCTGGGGCTGGTCTTGTGAGCGTTGTAGGTAGGCAAGCCCAGGGACACGGATGAGAGCATTGGATTCTGTTACGCCAGAACCCCTCTCCACCTCCTGAGTGGTCCATCCACACACCTCCTTGAGATTCTAGGGTTCCCACCCCCATGATTTTTCAGTTCCCTTCTCATGCCATTCCAAGCAACCGAGAGTTCCCTTAGCATTTCTCTGCTTCGTTGATCTTTGAAGGACAGAAAACAAGGCTGTCAAATCTGTGGTGCCTCCTGTCTTCTGTTAAAGTCGAAATTCATAGAAAAGATTATGGTGTGTGCCCTAGAGGAAGGAGACCAAGAGAGAGAGTTGACGGATCTGAGAGGATAGGAGACATTCTTGGGCTCCACAGCAGCCCCTGGGTGCTCATGTGACACCTTTGGAGGGAGACCATAGGTGAAGAGACTGTCCACCCCACCAGATTTCCTAGCCCATAGGAAGCAATCTCTGATTCCTTTGAAATCATGGGAGACCAGATCGTTGGAGGTACATTTGGAACCCACTGCAGGGACCTGCCCAATGTTCTGGCACAGTGGGCCACTGAGAGCCCTGACCTCCCAGGGGAGAGTCCCAGCAGAGGCTCCCACCACCCCAGCAAGAAGAAAGTTCTGAATCAGCCATAGTTTAATTGAAAGAGAATAAAGAAATAGAAAATGTTTATAGGCCAGGTCTGATACCTACAACGATAACGAATTGAAATTTATTATTTTGATTCATCTTTCTCCTTATGAAGCTAGGTGGTAGAGACCCAAGGATGAAAAAAGTGCTGAGACTTTACCCCAAGGTCCTGTAACCTCGTTGGGGACAGAGGGGAGAAGATAACACACAGTGTGGTAGTCACAGATGTGCCAGAGGAAATCTGGGGAGGGTGTACTGTCACCTGGGAAGAGAGAGGGCAATGGGTGAGGGAAGTCTGCAATAGGCTAGGATATCTTTGCTATCTCTGGGGATTAGAAAGAGACGACCTGGCTCTCTGGGGTCTGGGTTCCTCTACCACCATCCCCACCCAATTGGGAGTTTCATGACCCTGAACAGTGCTCATTCCTAAACAACTACTTAAAAGCCTGGAGCTTCCCCCTCTTCTGGTGGGAATCTAGACTCAAAAGATAAAGCAATCCCATTCCAGTCTGTCTTTGGTTGTCACTGCTTCCTCTTTAGCCAGATTTTAACTGTCCCTTCTCATGACCTTCCCTAGCTTCTGGAAAATGACCCTTCTCAAGCCCAGTACATCTTGACAAGGGATTTTTTTTTTCCATCTCCATTTCCTCAGGGATGGCAGACTGTCCTTGGGAGATGAGCTGCTGGTAATCAATGGTCACTTACTGGTTGGGCTCTCCCATGAGGAAGCTGTGGCCATTCTTCGCTCGGCCACTGGAATGGTGCAGCTGGTGGTGGCCAGCAAGGTAGGTAGTTTTTGTTTGTTTTTTAAAAATATTTTGAATGGTGGTGGTGAATTTGGCTTCGAGCCCTGCCCATGCCACACCCAGGTGCATAGTGCACTCGCACATTGAACTTGGTCTTGATCCTGCGGGGCAAGCCTACATGGAGGCCCTTAGCTGAAGTTCATTCCTTTGTTTTTGCTTTTCTGTAAGAGTCTTTAAAGGTATATGTTAGGGGACGGAGAGGGAATATAGAACTCAGGAAAAGGTACAAAGGGTAGGGAAGAAAGGGCATCATGGAGTGAATAGAATTCTTCTAGAAGAAACTCAAAAGGGATATGGAAGAATGGACAGCAGGGAAGAGGGAGATGGGATTGTGTCTTCAAGTCCAGAAGGAAAAAAGACAGAGTCCTCTGTGGACAGGCCAGGGACAAGCCAAGTGTTGGAGCTGAGGGAACCCTTTTCCTAGCCCCCTGCCCTTCCTTCCCCCTGTTTTACAGATGAGGCAGTGAGGTGGGGCTTCCACGGCTGGCTGCCATCTTGCAGTGCCAGGCCCCGGGCTCTTAGCAGGAAGGCCAGTGTCTGTCCTGTCTTGCTGCCGCCTCTTCTTCCTGTTTCTCACTCTCTTCATGGGAGCCCAAGGCTCCGGGTGGGAGCTTCTTTCCCCCACACCCTTGTTCAGTGTTGTGGGGCCCCAGCATCTGCACCCCCCCACTCCGTCATCAGCCTCAAAGCATTGGAGAAAGGCTGCAGACTCCACAGCTCTGAAGAGAAAGGGAGGCGTTGGCCTCTCTGTGCACTGTCATCTGATTGTGCTGTGGGGAGACTGGGAAAGAGTCTGTATGAGTGAGCGGTTAGTGACGTGGTAATTCTTTTCCCATTACGTCTGTTGTTTTTGAATCTCACATCTGAAATTTTCATTTATTTTTTTCCCTCTTGGATTGCAAGATCAATTATTAATTAGGAGAGTACATCTGGCTTTCCTTATCCACAAGTTCTGCATCTGCAGGTTCAATCAATTTTGGATGGAAAATATTCAAAAAAGCAATCGTTCGGGGCTGGAGTGGTGGCTCACTGGTTAAAGTGCATGCCTGGCATGCGCAAGGACCCAGGTTTGAACCCCAGCACTACGTACACAACTAAATGTCAGAGAAATGAAGGCCAGATGAAAAATAAATAAAATTGATTCTCTTTTTTCTCTCTCCCTCTCTCTTAAAAAAGGAAAAAATATCGCTCCCATACTGCTATACTGAGCACATAGGGACTTTCCCTGTCATCATTCCTGAACGATGCAGTCTAGAGCTATTATATAGCATTCACATCCTATGAAGGACCGGTAACCTAGAGACGATTTAAAGTATACAGGAAGGGTGCTGGAGCATTGGCTCAGCAGTTACAGCGCTTCTCTGGCATGTGCAAGGACGCAGGTTCAAACCCCAGCATCTCGTATACAACAAAGTGTGGGAGCAATGAAAGCCACGTGGAAAACTAAATACAATGGATTCTCTCTTTCTCACTGTCCCTCTCCCTCTTTAAAAAAAAAAAAGTACACAGCAAGATGTGAATCTTATATGCCAATGCTATACACTATTTTATGAAAGGACTTGCTCATCCTTGGATTTTCGTATGGGGTGATATTCTGGAACAGGTACTGAAGGACCACCATATTCAACCAATAGGTTAGAACACTTGAAGCTATCCCAAAAAAATCTGCTATTTTCCTTTCCACCTTTTGTCCCAGACCCTTGACTGGACTCTCAAGCTTCCAGTATGCGGAGCTTTGGTGAAGGCCCAGCAGGAAGCGTAGACATCCGAACCCCTAGAGGCAGGAGCTGACCCGGTTCTGGGTCCTTTCCTCCCCTCCCAGAGGTTCCATGGGGCCCTCCAGAGGCTCCCAAGTCCATGGAGCTCCACACACATCCTCACCCACAGTGCCTGCCTGAGGGCTGCCAGCGCCCCTCAGTAGAGAGAAGAAAGGACAACAGTCCCAAGGATGTCCCCTGTCAGCCTGCTGAACGCCCTGAGGAGGGGAATTCTGTCAGGGTGGGGAAGCAATTTCCTCATTTTGCCAGAGTGCAAAGCTTCTTCGGGTCTGGCACGCAGCTGTGTCTGCCCAGCTCACCTCCCCACCCACTGCGGCTCAAGAACGAGTCCTGCCCCCGCTTTGTACCGTGTACCACCACGCCGTTCCTATACTGCCTTCTTTTTCCTGCTAGTTTGGAAAATGAGAAAGTGGGCATCTTTTTCTACATCAAGCTGTTGTCCACAAACACACACACAAAATATATAAGATAAAAACAAAAAAGGGCCACTGACGCAGAGAGCTAATAATGAAGGGGCGTCCACTGGGCTTTGAAACTGGTTTCTGGGTGACACCTGGTCTCAGATCTCACACATCAGCTTACCAGGAGAAGGGACGCTGCCAGGGGCTTCCTACCTGCTATCTATTACCTATTATCTCTGTGGAGTCTTAAAGATATTGCTTATTTTCCTGTTATTCAGAGGATGGAATTCAAACCCCAGTGGTTGGTTGGCTTGCCTGTGGTCTCGAGCAGTAGACAGCAGAGCCGTCCAGACTTCTAGTTCACACTGCTTCTCATACACCATGCTGCCCGTTAAGCAAATAAAATGTGAAGGACCCCAGAGCCAGTGATATTAGGGGGGGAAATGTGCTCCTGCCACAGGCTTTGACTTTTAGGAGTACTTGCTAGATTCTTGTAGGGCAAATACAATGCAAAAGCCAAGAATGGGTGTCCATTGCCGTTCCCTGTCCACAGTTCTTGGGCATCTGGCCCGGATCCCAGACGAGGGGATGTGCCCATCTGTGATTAGGCCATGAGCTGCAGAGCAGCCACCTCCCTGTTCCTAATCTTGGCCTCCACTGTGCAAGGTGTTCACCCATCAGGCAGAAAAGAAGCATGGGTCTTTCGGCTCCTCTTGGCCCCTGTTCCTCTTTCATATCTAACAAGGACAGACAATCCACAGGCTTTGTCTTTATTTTCATATTTGAATGAGGGGAGCTTCTGACTCACTAAATAAAGAATAATAAAAATGTAAAAAGTCTTGCTGGGGGTGGAGGTGCACACCTATAATCACCATCTACTCAGGAGGCTGAGGCAGGAGGATGGCAAGTTTGGAACCAGCCCATGCAATTTAGTAAGACCCTGCCTCAAGAAATGCAAAGGGCAGGGTATGTAGCTCAGTGGTAGAACTCCTCTGGGTCCAATCCCCAGCACCACACACACACACAACACACACCCATACACATGCAAAAGTAGATTCTTTTTTTTCTAGATAAAAATCACCTTGTCACAAAATGTTAAAGCATTATTTAGGAAATTAATTATATTTAGGAAATATAATAATTACTTTCTTGCAGAGAGGATGTCTCGTGTTGCCACACAAATAGGTTGTTGGCTTTTAGTGGAAGCTTAGAAATTTTTTGTGGAAGAAACTCAGCATTTCCAAGTTACTTTTCCTATTTATGGAAGCATCACATAGCAATACAGAACTCTCACTTTTTTTTTATTCCAGATTTTTACTACCAGGAAATAGGTATTTAGCATATCTAATGTAGGAAACCCAGAAAAGAATACAGAATAGGAAAAGATGAAATTTCGATAATGCCATCAGCCACACTCTGTGTCCTTCCAGCTGGGAGCACACACACATTTTCTTTTAAGTAGCATCAAACATAAGGAGACAAGGTTCATACTGGAGGCGGTCCCACCTAGAACTAAGGGCCAGCAAAGCCCTTTAAAAGCTGTGTACCCAGGGCACATCATTGAACCTCTAAATCTCAATTTTCTCTTCTGTACAGTAAGAATCAGCAACCACCTTGCAAGGGTGTCTCAGAGGTTACAGGAGATGAGAGAGCCCTGGGCAGTGGAGTGTTTGGCTTTGTGGTTATCACGTGTTATTACATCTAGTTTATTATTGCATGCCTCCTTAATGTGGTGTTGTTACTCGTCGTTCTGATCTGCTCGTCCACTGAGTTGGGTGCTGTGGGATCCTGCCTTCCCACCCAGAGGGTATTGTCTACCACCAGTTTTCATGGCCCTGGAGTCTCTATCCTGTGGCTGCTGCAATTACTCCAACAATTGGCACCTATGTTTTTGGTTTTTTTTAAATTAACTCTTCTGTTAATGACCCAGCAAAGTTGGCATCACGGAAAAGAAATTACCTCACTTTTTGTTTAGTAACTTTTTCATTTCTTTTGTTAAGGATGAAAAACAGTATTCATAATTACTGATCTAAAACTAAAAGTCTTCAGGTTCCTTGAAGGTGGAAGCAGCATCAAAGAAGGAACAATGTTACTGTCATTAGGTGCCCACGCATTGATAGTTTGTAACGTCCATCGCTTAACGTGGGTACTTTTTTTTCCTTTGTCCTCTATTCTGTCAAACTCAAGGAAGATGATGGTTAAAACTTTGACATGTTCCCTTCCCTGTAGAAATGGCTGGTGTGGGAGGACGAGGAGAGACCACAGCTCTCTCTCTGGTCTCTGCTGGGGTCTGCGCGGGACCCCTCCCTCCCCGCCTCTCCCCCTGCTCCCGTTTTAAGGCTTTTCCCAGGAGTGCTGGGCCCCCACGTGTCCTCATTTGCAGTTGAGGTTTCCATGAACACTTAGCGACGTCACCTGCATCCACAGCCTGCTGCGTCCTCTGCACATAGGAGCAAAGGGATGGGTTGACAGAGCCCCTTCGAGTCTAACCTTAGTGGAGTCTGGTTCCATGAATTGTTATTGTTCTTTAAAGGTTGTTCAGGGGTTGCTTTCATTGAAGAGACATTATCGTGTCTCCAGGTTGGCATTTTGATTCAATAAACAGTCTAATCTCTTTCTAATGAGCTTATGCTACTGAGATGGCCAGTGGGGTGGGGGAGGAGGATGTGATGGATATTTGAGCTCTGTGCTAAGCCTGGGGACAGGGCCATGGGCAGAAATGGTGTTAGGTGGAAGGAACTCTCATACAAAAGAGGGCAAACAGATGAGTGAAGTCAGGCCTGCACACAGGGAATAAGAGAAATGATTAAGGCTATTGGAGAAGGGGGAGGGTGATGATGCTGAAGGTGGAAGCTCGGGCTTTGCCCAAGCACCTGAGGTCAGGGCAGCTGGCTTGCAGATAATTCCTGGACCTTTCCTTGTGTTCCCCCAGGAAAACTCCGCAGAAGACCTCCTCAGGTTAACCTCTAAGAGTCTGCCTGATTTGACCAGCTCAATAGAGGACGTGTCCTCATGGACCGACAACGAAGACCAGGAGCCAGACGGGGAAGAGGAGGAAGGGCCCAGCTCATCCGCCATGCCTAGAGCAGTAAGTGTGACTTTGGTTCCCCAGCCTGCAGACATGGGTGCTGGGATTGGAGGAGAAATGCTGGAGATACCAGAATAGACACCAGGATGGAAAGAACCACAGTGCATTCTTTACAATATTTTTCTCAGAATCTTCTAGAAGCATCTGCAAGGGGGATGCATTTCACTTCAGAAAAAAATAAAACTGTAAAGAAGATAAGCATGCCATTGCCTGTTGAGTTCAGTGCATAAGTCCATGTCTAGGATGCTTTATAATATACACAAGCATTTTGTTGCTGCTACTTCTTGATAGACAAAACGAGTGTAAGTGAATTTAAACTTAGACTACAATGTTTCTGGTTAAGAGTGGAATGTTGACACAAAAACCACTCAGAAAAATCTGTGTAGAATGCATCTAATTTTAACCCGACACCTGACGTGACTCGTAGCTCTTCCTTACACGCAGCCTGTGTCATTTCACGCCTCCTGTTCTGCTCACCTTGCCTGGTAACACAGTCAGGGGGCGTCTGGTTAACAGGTTTCAATGTGGCTCTATGGTTTCCTCTTTGTAACCCAGATCTGAACACGCATCATTTTTTGTGTAAACTCTTCTTAGTCCTTGTTCTCCATCCAATTAACCACAGGGAGGATGCCCTCTTCCTGCCATTTGGAACCTGTTACTCCTTCCCAGTGACTTTGAACCTAGATAGCACAGGTAGGTGTTGCAAAGTCAGCTTTGTTGATCATAAGTCCATCAAAGGCAAAAAATTCATCTCACGTTTGCCAGGACATGCCATATTACTTTAAGAAAAAAAAAAGTTGTTTTCCCCTTTACTTTTGGTCCCTGGAGATCTGGCCACTGAGTACGGTTGTACAGGTTGTGGGTGTCACGTCTCAGGGATCACCATTACGTCCTAAGCATCACTGTGGCATTCTATAGATTCATGATTGATTTCAAACATTTTTCCAGCTGCCTTTCCCTCAAAGGCGAGAGCTTCCTTAGGAAACCAACCTGTGCAGGCCAACCTGAACTTATCCAGTGGGGCTGAGGTGGGCAGTTTGAAACCACAGTGGGCTGATTCCTATCTCTTTCTGTTATGACCATTCAGTGGCTTTCCTTTGACTTTGGTAAGAGGAGGGACGTAATTAATTTTCGTGGCCTATCCTACCCTCTGTGACTGGTGACTGAGCCCTGCCTGCTTCTGGGACCTCCCCTTGCACCAAACTGACCCTCAGTTCTAAGCAGCCACCACACTGCCCATTCTGTTAGCCCCCCTGGTGACTACACAATTTCCTGCTGCAGGACCTTTGCAAACGCTGTTCTGACTCATCGCTCTCCTTTGGTTCCCCGAATGTTACTTCCCTAGAGAAACTCCCGAATGCCTCATCTGTGTTCAGTTCCCCTCTAGCACCCTGACTAGCATGCACCCTCCTGTGAGCTGCTTATCACAGATCTGTTCCTGCAGTGTTCGATTAAGGTGTGAGTCTCCCGCCCTTGTGAACTCCGGGAGGGGACAGAGCAGAGTGTGATGACTGGTTTGGCGGGTCTGTAAGATCCAGGTGGTGCATCTGGTAGGAAACTGAATTTAACAGCAAGGCTCCTGGGGCAAGCCTGAGCACAGCCTGCTGCTTATGGCATGGCACCCCCAGGGGACAGGTTTAAAACAAAACAAAACTCAGAGCAAGCACATTGAATACCTGCTGTTTTCTCGGCTCTGTGTTTGACCCAGGAAATAATGAAAAATGACAACACAATCTAGATTTACCTGCCATCGCGTTGTACAGCTGTTCCCCTGGTTGCAGCTGACCGCAGCATGGCAGCCTCCAAGAGCCTTGGTTTCATACACAGCCCCATCCCGTTGGCCTGAAGGGATGCCCCGGATAAGCTTTGAGCACCCTTAAGCATTGAGTCTCTTCTCCCCTGTGACCGCCCCTGTGACCGCCCCAGCCCCAGGGACTCTGAGCTCACAGTTTCCATCTGTAAGCCAGAGTATGGGGGCGGGGGGCAGGAGGGGGGTGCGTCCAACCAATAGACCTCTGTCAGCTCCGCAGGACTCAACCTCTTCTGGTCCTTAACCGGTGGCTCTTCTAGCCCCCTGTTAGCACAGGGAGTGCCCCTTGCTGTGGTCACCTCCTGTGCTCACTGCCTGGACCCGGTCCCCCCTGATGAGCAGCAGCCCACTGCTCAGCAGCGGGTCTGGGGCCTGTCAGCCAGCCTTCAACGGAGACCCCCTGAGCTCAGGCTCTCCCTGAGAGGGGACCTGCCTGCATCTCTGAGCCCGCTGATAAATCCCCCCAGCCTTGGTGCCACACAAAGGCTCTTTGTGGGGAGGTCACAGTCACATCGATGTTTAAAATTTTGTAAGTCATATTCTCTTGCAAAAAAAAAAAACCCTCCCAAGTAGTTATTTAATTGTTTGAGAATTTTTTATACCAAATACTGCGCTATGTTAAATATATTACAAGTTATATGTTATAACTTAAATTATAATTGAAACATAATTTTTTTATCCATTTCCTTTGAAAAACTATAATAATGAACATGTAAAACAGTGGGATTAATTAGTAAACTTTTTTTTAAATGTCATCTTATTGGCCACTGGCCACTGCTACAAAGTCTCAGTACCATCTCTGACAAAATAACTTGTGACCAAGAAATTCTGCTACTAGCTATTTAAGGAGAAAAACATCAAAAATATGCACTGACATAATAGGCAAAAATATATAGATATCTATATGTCTTACATAATAAATTTTTAGAAATTTATTATTAAATTACTTGTAATTTAAATGAATTTTTCTAATTACAAAAGTAATGTTTCACTATATGAATGTTTTCACCCTGAAAAATCACAACACAATATACAACACTATTCAATGTCTTTTAACATTTTTCTGTGACTTTTTTTTTTTAAGAGAGAGGGAGAGAGAAAGAAAGAAAGAATTAACTTTATTTAGTTTTTCATCTGGATTCTGTTTTTCTGACACTTAGTTGTTTATGTGGTGCTGGGGTTTGAACCTGGATCCTTCCTTGTGAAGGCCGGAAAAGCACTCCAACCCTGAGCCACCGCTCTGGCCCTTGCTGTGACTTTCTAATTGAATTGGTGTCTGGTTTTGTTTGGGTTTGAAACCAAAGGTTGAACCCAGAGGTGCTTAACCACGTAAGCCACATCCCCAGTTCTTTTTATTTTGAGACAGGTTCTTGCTAACTTGCTTAGGGCCTCACTAAGTTGCTGAGACTGGCCTTGAATTTGTGATCCTCCTGCCTCAGGCTTCCTGAGTTACTGGGATTACAGATATGCACCAAAACCAGCCCCCAGCCTATGTGTTTTTAATTAATCTTATAAAAACTTACTCAAGGGGCTGGAGCAGTGGCTCAGCAGTTAGGGCGCTTCTCTGGCATATGCAAGGATATGGCTTTGAACCCCAGCACTATGTACACAATGAAGTGTCAGAGCAACAAAAGTCACATGAAAAAGGAAATAAAATTGATTCTTTCTCTCTCTTAAAAAAAAATTAGAAAAAAACATATTTAATGTTTTTAGTGATACAGTCATGAGCATGTCCCTATATTAAGGTTTTCTGAGATGTGATTTATAATGGTTAATATTCCCTATCATGGAAGTGCCATGATTTATGTCACCAATTTGCATCACTCGCATGTATATTCAATTTTTTTCAAAATGATAAAAAATTCTCTATATTATGTCTTTGCTCATATATGCCACTGCATTTTTTTAAAAATTTTTATTAAGGAGTTCTTGTACAATTCCAGTGCATATTTTTTATGGATTTTCCTTAAATAACTTTTGGCAGAATTGCTTGGTCCAAAGTTTCCTCCAGAGAGGTTATACTAATTTACAGTCATATTGATGCCGAGTTTTTGAGATGAGGCCGGATTCTCTGCTCCTGCTGGTGAATGGAGTCTGGGCCACTACAGATTCCAGCAGCCAAAACAGCCCACTTCTAGTGTTTGCAGCCATTCCCAGGTAAAACTGGGAATTTGGGCTGACTTGCAGGTGTCTGCAGCCGAAAGTGTTAGCAATTCTCCAGCTAAAAGCTGGGTGTTGCAGCTCTTGGTGTGGTGGAAATTCATCTCGGGAATTTGGCATCAATTCTTCTGGGTTCTTGTCTCATGAATTTGAAGAATAAAATCCATGGACAACCACAGAAGGAGGAGTAAAAGGAGTAGGATTTATTTAGGAAGAAGAGAAGAGACTCCGCAAAGTGGAGGGGTACCAGGAAGCAGGATACCGTCTAATGGAGGTTAGGCCAGAGGTTATATAGATTTGGGGTATGAGCATAATTAACATTCATGCAAAGCAGGCATTGAGAAATGCGTCAACTCCATTGGTTAAAATCTATGTAAAATAGGCATTGAAACTGGTCAGGAACACCATGGTTAAAACAAAAGGTGGCAAATACTTCCTAGTACCCACCTGTGACCACCCCCATCTCTTAGTTGGGATAAAGATGAACCTCAAGGTCTTTTTGCATTTGAAGGCCCTGAGCACGCCCTGTCAATCACTTTCTGCCTCTGCCAGCTAGCTCTTGGATAGGGGCCCTCTGTCCTTACTACCCAGCCATTTCACTGTCTCTCCTAACCTGTCTCAATATCAGTGACCATTAATAACATTATCTTAAAAGAAGAAGAAAAAGTGTATCAATTAATCACATTATTTTACATGTTTATTATAGCTTTCCAAAGGAATTTCCATGCATGCTGTCATAACTTTCCCTGGGAAACTGTAGGTTGTCTTTAAGAAGAAGTAAATGGGTGCTTGCCTGACATGCGCAAGGACATGTGTTCAAACCCCAGCACCACATACACAAAGAAGTGTCAGAGCAACCAAAGCCTCGGCAGCATTTCCACACGATGGTACAGGTTGTTGGGACTCTATTGTCACCCCAGCTGTAACACACAGTCCTAAACTCCTAGTAGTCGGCAGAGAAACCAGAAACAATCCCACTTCAACAGTCTCCTTTCTCTGTGCCCCTTCCTGTTCACCCCTCACAAAGCACACACGGAGCAGAGGTACCAGCCTGTCCCCCGGACCCAAGCACCCACCATTTCTTAGCCCCTCTAGTGATCTCCAGCTTCAGGCCAAGAGAGCCCATCCTGAGGCAGAAACTGTGGGCACCCAGGCACCCAACCTCCCAGCCTCCCTTGATCTTCTCTGCCTTATACAGGGGCTGAACTATTATTGAAATGATTTTTTTTGTTGTTATATGTGCATAATCCAAGACTCTTGTTTCATAATTTTTGAAAACTAAAGAATTCCTGAATTGAAAGAAACCTGGCACCATGTTAATCAACTAAGTCATAAAGCTGTGATTTCAGGCAATGGTGGCTAAACCTACTGCGCAGGCCCACTCAGACACTGACTGTTTTTGCACCTGTACATTGCAGTGTGCTCCAAGTGCTTAGGCTGAGAAAATGCGATATAAAGGCTGAGCATCTGTTGTGAGTGTGCTCGTGATTTATTTTCCATTGCTACAATAAAAAGCAAGGAGATCTTCCTTTCAAAGAGCTCCAGCCATGCTTAGCATAAAACCATATGTTGAACATCAAGTTTGGAGAGTCATTCTTCTGGAATCTCATCTCCAGCACATCTTCCACTCTGCAGTACAGTGTTTTAAATGAGAATCTGGCTGTGTCACTTGAGCAATTAATATAATTGAGTGGCTCTCAATCACCCTGAAATTAAAATCCCAACTTTTTAATGTAGAATACAGTCAGCCCTCAGCCTCTCTGAGCTCTGTAGCAACAGATTCTACCAACCGTGGATCAAAACTAATTTGGGGGGCTGGGCATGGTGGCACATGCCTGTAATCCCATCTCCTCTGCAGGCTGAGGCAGGAGGATTGTGAGTTCAAAGCCAGCCTCAGCATCCTAGCAAAGCCAGAAGCAACTTAGCATGACCAATAAAAACCAGCTGGGGATCTGTCCTCAGCCCTAAAAAAAAAGATAAATAAATAAAAACAGCTGGGGATACGGTTCAGTGGTTAAGCACCCCAGGTTCAATCCCCAGTACCAAATAATAATAGTAATTTGGAGGGGGACTGTACCTGTACTGAGTATGCGGACTTTCCTTCTTGTCATTATTCCCTAAATAATATAACTGTTTTCATGGCATCTGCAAGATATTAGGCATTACAGACAATCTAGAGATAATTTAAAGTGCATAGGAGAATACATGTAGGTTTGTGCAAGTACTAAGACACTTTACATGAGGGACTTGAGCATCCGTGAATTTTGGTATGCAAGGGGGGTCCTATTACCAATCCCCTGCCTACAGCAGGGAACGGCTCTACTGTCAACCCCAACCCGGCCGTGTCCTACACGCATGCACACATGCCCCTGCTAGCACTGTGAGCTCTGCTTCCCCCATGCTCTGGAAGCAATCCCTCACTACTTCCTGCCTTCACATCTGCTGTTCTTCTACCTGGGAGACCACCTTCACTTCCTCACCTGGCAAGATCCTTGGCAACCCAGCCCTAAATTATCCCTTTTCCTGAGCCTCAGAGTTCTTTAGTCTGCTCTGCACTCCATATCTATTTCTAATGCAATGTTTATCTTCTTGCATTCGTAATTTATCATTTGCTGTTCTGTCTTCCTCATTGGACATAAATGTTTCAAGGGCAAGGACCAGGAGGCCTCAAGCATCCCTGTACCCCTGGGAACTAGCATGATACCTGAGGTACAGCAAGGGGTTGAAGGCTGGCAGCTTCTCCTCTGATCTCCTGTCTTCCTCAACCACTTCCAACCCTTCCCTCAAAGCTTACCCAGTTCCCCGTGTCTTGAGGCACAAGCCCAGGTCCCTGAGCCTCTGACTCCCTACAACTTTTGTCCCCAGCACATGCCCTCTCCAGGCCCCTCTCCATCTACTCTTCTGAGGGCTTAGTGTCCTGCCTCCTCCACCAATCTAGATGCCAGCACCCCCGAACACTGCAGAGATCTGGCCGTGCCACTGCCTGAGTGAGGAAGAGCGATTCTCCTCTGATCCTATGGCTGGTTGGGAGGTAGTGAGCCGGCATCACCCTGCCGAATGCTAAGCTCCCCACAGATGGGAGAGTAGATGCTGAAAGCAATCCAGATGTTTTTGTTTTGACATCATTTACCTGACCTCCTCTCAGGTTACCTAGGCACCATCTTGCTCTCAAAGACCAAGAGGAGCAGGCAGTTATCTGTGAAGCCTCCCTGTACTTGGAGCATCTACAGTCATCTCTGTCCTTCTCCCAACTTGCTAAGCCCTGCTCCCCGGGCCTTTAGCACCTGCTGCTCTCTATCTTGTTTGCTGCTTATCTCTTTGGGGAAGGAAAGAAAATAGTCAGGATTTTAAGAATCTGAAGTCAGGTGTGCTCCTTGAGCCATCTGTACCCAATGAAGTACCTTGTAATTGATACGTATATCTTTCTTATTCATAAAGTTATCTGTTGTATAGCAGTGGTTCTCAAAGTGTGGTCTCTGAACTAGCAGCATCGGTATCACTTGGAAAGTTATTAGAAATACAGGTCCCAAGACCTGCTGATTCAGAAATTCTTGGAGCAGCATTCAGCAATTTGTTTTTAATCAGCCCTCCAGGTGATTTGGACCCTGGCTAAGGTTTGAGAAAAACCTCTGCTGTTGAGCACTCCAATAAAATGAGTGGCACTTGCAGCATTACAGACCATTCAGGAAAATGTGTGTTCTGCCCCAATGTAAACAATTACAGTTCATCTGGAGGGGAAAGGAGGTTTTTCAGGGGGAGAAAAAAATAAAGATCCACATCCTAGCCATCTGAGGGAGACTGTTTTAAAAATAAAGAGAAAGTATTTCAGTATACAGGGCAGGAATTAGGTAATATCTCTTCAGCAAATTCGAACTTGTCTCCCTTTTTATATTAAAAGAAAAAGACCCTCAAAAATGGAAGTCATATCTTGGTTGTCTGCCAAATGTGTCACCGCTCAGCTAGGAAGAGCTTGTTTAGCACATCCATCCGGAGACCTGTATCCAGTTTCCTTCAGCATCAAGAGCATCATTTCCAGCATTTCTGGAATTATGACTTTGAAAATCTGGGAGAACTTTTGGGAGGTTAGGATTTGGGAAAGACCAGAGGACCTTATCTCTTGAAAGGAACAAAGAGCAAAGCCGGACCTTTTGTGCGACTCTGTAAGTCTAACAGGTGTGTGATGCTTTGTTTAAAGCAGGACAGCCATGGAGGTGAGAACCGGGAAGATGGTGTCCTCCAGGTATTCATTTTGGGAAAGGAAGGAGAGGGCCTCTGGTGTTGTGTTTGGGTAGAATAGTTGATAAAATGTCCACTGTGCCTGGGCATTGGAGACTTTTACCTTATCCTCGGAATGTCTCATTTCTGGTTGAGTCAAGCTGCCCTGCATGGGAAACTCTCTCCTTTGGGGTCTGAGCTAGATTTTTCTGGGGAATTGAACTTAAGCATCTAATACAAAGAACAAAGAGCACCAAGTTCATGAAGCTGTGATTAGTATTAAAACAGGAAGACGTGCCTTCCGACTAGAAATCAGATCTTCACAGGCTAAAACGATTTATTAACACAGAAACGCTAGCGCAGGACTCCCTGAGCTTTTTATAAAGGGAGCCGGTGTTCTTTCTCTCAAGCTTTGAGTGTGAAGACTTGACTGCTTCTGTGAGCAGCAGAATCTCTCTAAACCCAGGGCAGTTGCCATTTCTGCCTAGAGGTCCACACATGTGCAGGGAGTCCCTCATCTGTGTAATGTGCAGCAGGAGGGTGTGGTGTAGTAGGCTGGCGTCAGGGCCCCAGGTGCCATCTGGAAAAGCCCATTCAGCAGGTCCAGGTGGGGCAGGATCCAGGAGTCTGTTTTGAGAAGCTTCCCACAGGACTCTGATGCTCACCCAGATTATAAGAAGTAAAAATGGCAGGGCCCTCAAGAGCCTCCTGTTGGGGACTACACATTGAGTTAAGGGGAGGTTTCAGGCCCCCGTCTACCTCCTTCTTTTCTGCATTTAGGAACAGGGGAGCAAGTCCAAGGGTTTTGATGCTCATGGGAAACTTGGCAAGCACAGGTCCCAGCCATCTCTGGATCCCTGGACACAGACTTGGTTGTACGTCGTCTTTCCCTTACGGTCCCTGATACTAGCTCCTGGTATATAGACTGTGCTGGGGGTCAAAAACTGTCATTCTCAGCACCATGTACGCTGATCCACAATGCTGAGTCGTGCATTTTTCTCTCCCCTACTCAGACTCATGAACTCCTCTTTCTCCAGAGTTCTGAACCACCCCAGCTAGCTCTCAGTTCACTTAAGCAACACTTCAACTAGCATGAGACAGAATAAAGTCATTGCATGAAACTCAGCGCAGTATGCAAAATCGCCAAAGCAAGATAAGAAAGGAAAGGCTGCAATGGTTGCTGGTCTAAGAAAATAAGATTTAAATTTGGGGGTGGTTTTGATTTGGTTTCATTTCATACTTAAGGAGATGAAGCGATTATTTAAATGAGTGGGTGAGTGGGGAGATAAGAATAATTATTTGGCCAGAATGAATCGCCCCCAGAACTGCTGACGTTGAAATTAGGCTTATCCTTGTGGCACATTTTCAAGGACTTGTTCCAGCTTGCTACCTGGCTCTGTGCTGCATTTTCACCTATGTAGTTTGAAGTTCTCAAGGAAGTCATTGACTCCTGTTATTTACATAGAAAAGCAAATATTGTATTCCACATGGGTCTCGTAGCACAGGGGTCTCCAGAATGGAGCAGGCGTCCCAAAGAGGAAGCCAGGTGGCTCTGGGGATATGGGAGGAAAATATTGGAATTTGTGGATCTTGTTTTGTTTTAGGTTGTTTTGTGTCTTATGCTGCACATAGACATTAGTGCAATACTGTAGGTTTATGATTTGTGAATCTATGTTGGGAGCAACTGATGGCTTCCCAGACTAAAAAGCTGACATAATAGCAGGAGCAGTAGGAAATACAGATGAAGAAATCCTCTCCATATGCAGTCAACGTTATTTGGATTTGAAATTTTCCTTCCAATTTCAGTAAAAAGAAAATATGCCCCACTAAAGCATATAATAGAGTTTTTCTGCCCTTAAGTTAATTTCTTTTATTTAAATAATGTTATAGAACTCAGGGAGGGGCTGCAGAGGTGGTTCAGCATTTACAGCGCTTGCCCAGCATGCACGAGTACGTGAGTTCAGCCCCAGCACCACGCACACAGTGAAGTCTAGGAGTCACGAAAGCTACGTGAAAAACTAAATGAAATTGATTCTCTCTCTCTCTCTCTCCCTCTCTCTCTTAAAAAAAAAAGCTCAGGGGCTGGAGAAATTGCTCTGTGGTAAAGCTCTTGCCTGGCATGCACAAGGTTCAATAAAACCAGCGCCACATACATAGCTAAAAATAAATAAAATTGACTCTCTCTCTCTCAAAAAAAAATTATAGCACTCTTAGCACTCTTATAGTGACTTTATCACATTGGATAAAATGCTTCCTGTGTTTGCATCTTATTGCACAAAATTCCAAAAATGTCTTTCAACTCTGCCCCTTATTATATACTTTCCTTGTGTTAATACCACCCCCTGGTTTCTTAATTTAGGTCTATATGTCTTTTGGGGTCCACACATTGAAACATAAAGTAAAATATATTAAGACTTAGAGAAAGGTGATGCTTAAAGAAAGGTGACAATTTGCAAATGAAACTGAAATAAAAATGTCTTCAGCCACAGACAAAATGATGGCAATAAACCCTGGGGTAAAGCAGAATACTGAGCCTCATTTGCGCACTGTGTTTCTCGGGACAAGTTTGTGAGCTTTTCAGCCTTTAAGGTATGAAACATTCTGGAGATGCGTTTTCTGAGGCCACCAGTGGAGGTGATGCAGGTGCGCACCCAGAGCCTTACTCAAGAGGAGCAGGAGGTCCTTCTTGGTTTCCCTTGCAGTTGCTGTGCTGGTCTCTAGGCAAATGACAAGATTACAGTGTGTCGATGAGCTATATAAATGGACCTTTCCGGCTAGGGAAAAAACACGCCTCGCTTAAAGGCTTTGTGAACATTGGAAGATTCCGAGTCTTTTGGTAGTTTTCTTTCTAGTTACATCTTATGCAACATGGTAGCACAGAGCCTGGGAAATCAAAACAAAGCAGAATACAAGAGGTCAGAAGTTCCCCCTGTGGAATCCAGGGCAGAAATTTCTCAAAGAAACAGAACTGCTTAAGACCAATAGAATTCTGCCGTCCCCACCCGCTGGGGTTGCTGTGTGCTTGCCTGGCTTTTTAAGCAAGTACTGATTTAGTTCCCTAGATGAGATTTGCAGAAAAAAAGTGGACGTGGTCCTCGCTCTTTTTATTTCTTCACTTGAAATACCCTCCCTTCTCTGCCTTGACTATCAAGACTTTAAAGCCCCACGTTCCCCAAAGAGACTTTTCTAATTACTCCAGCCTTCTGTCTCTTTTACCTTTTTGGATTGTCAATTTTGTCTGTTTCTTCAGGTTGGCACTCAAAATCAAAAAGTCAGCTCTTGATTTATAAATGAACAGATATTTTTAAAAATTTGTTGGTAAAGCTCCGATTTGCATATTTGAATTTATTTCCCTTTGGAACAAATGTATTTACTTAATAAATATTTGTGGAATTATCCTTTAAACTAAGAGTAACAAATAGGTAGTCTGTGTGTCACACACACATCTTTGCTCTCCAGCTCCCAGGACAGACACCTTGAACTCTTCTTAACGTTCTTCCCACCAATTACCACATCCAGCAACAGAAGTCCGTACGTAGCAGGTGCCCACGACCAAGCCACAGTATAGGATCCAAGGCGGCTGTCCAGCCAGCTCACCTCTCCAGCCACATGCTAGTACTTCCTCCCTTACAATATTTGCTACTCCAAATGAAATATTATTGCTGACTTTTCATTTTTCCCTCTTCTTTGTAATAAATCTCTGGGAGTCATATGCTGTATTGACCTGGAAGAGAGAGATCTCTTTTTGTTTGTCCTGGGATCAAGGAGGGCTCAATGGATAGAGTAACATTTGACTATTCCATAGGATTTCCACAGGAACACTCCCAGAATGAGTGACATCCTAGTACAGAAACATGATATGTTTCCACAAAAAGGAAATTTTAGGGCCTGTTCAAAGATCAACAAAAAGGGGCTGGAGCGGTGCCTCATTGGTTACAGCGCTTACCTGGCAAGCACGAGGACCCGGGTTCAAACCCCAGAACCACGAACACAACTAAGTGTTGGAGCAACGAAGGCCATGTGAAAAACTAAATAAAGTTGTTTCTCTCTTTCTCTGTCTCTCTCACTGTCCCTCTCTCTTAAAAAAAAATAAAAGCCATGTGAAAAACTAAATGAAAATTGATTCTCTGTCTCTCTCTCACTGTCCCCTTTCTTAAAAAAAAAAAATTAATTAAAAAAATTTTTAAAAAGATCAACAAAAAGTCTACCAAGGGTAAATATTCAGCCTGTGCTCTTAGTTACAGACTTAAGGAATTTTGACTTCTTTTACAAGGACTTTGACTCATTGACGGCTTTTCAGTTGTGACAGAAGCAACTCAGGCAATGGGCAAGAGGAAGAGTCAGAGAGATGACAGGCAGAATGGAGGCAGAGAGATGGACTTGGAGGCCCCTGCCATAGCCCCGCTGAGAAGTAACCAGAGCCTGTGTTGAAGGAGAGGGGCCGGGAGGCTGGGAAGTGGGAGAACAGCGAGAGTGGGTGGGCAGCGAGAGGAAGGGAGCAGGCCACCCTAGTGTTGGGGTGCTGGGCTCCCTGGTGGTGAAGAGGATGAAAAGCGTCCTTCGGGGGTTTTTTTGTTTTTGTTTTTGGTGGGGGACATTTATTGTTTATTTATTTATTTTTGTTTTCCTAGAGACAGGGCAATCCCGAGTGATTTTTTTAAGAGAAAGGGACAGTAAGAGAGAAAGAAAGAATCAATTTTATTCAGTTTTTCGTGTGGCTTTCATTGCTTCGTTGTATACATGGAGTTGGGATTTGAAAGTGGTGCTGGGGTTTGAACCCGCGTCCTCACGCATGCCAGGCAAGTGCTGTAACCACTGAGCCACTGTTCCAGCCATCACATCAGATTCTTTAAAAAATCATATATCTAGCAGCACACACTTGGTACTGCTCCTGGAAATGAAAAATTCAGAATACAGCTTGTGTCAATCTTGAAAAGGCGGCAGAAGGCCTGAAGGTACTGCCAGGAACCTAACAGTGAGCCAAAACTGAAGCACAACGATGCCTTCCTCATACTCTTGATCTAAAACCTGCCTAAACAATATGCATGGTCAGGAAATCTTTTTGGTTTTTATCATAAGCCACGTAAGCGTATGAAACTTGCCCTAAAAGTTTTGTATGGAAGAATGTTTGTATGCAGTACTCTTACGGCTGAACGGGATTTGATCAGCCGCTGTCTTAAGGCACCTCTGACAACTCGTCCCTTACGTTCTTTCCTGCTGATCCTCTTATTTACCTCTTTTACATGCTGTTTATTTTTATTTTTTAATTTCTAAAATATTTTTCTGAGACTCCAAACAATACTTATGCAATCATTTAATTCTGGAAAATTCACAGTCTAAGCATTTATATCGCTTGTAGGGGACAACTATAAAAGAATCAAGAGACTGTGGTGTGGGGGATGTGGGGGTAATTCTGGTTTAAGAACAAGTACATATCATGTTGTTACTTTATATGCATTTATGATTGTACGATACCTCAACTCCTAAATTAAAAAAATTTAAGCAATATGTTTTTCTGATGCTGGGGATGGAACCCAGGGCCTTGTGCATGCTAGGCGGGTGCTCTACCACTGAGCTACATCCCCAGCCCATGCCTTTTTTTTTTTTTAAATAGTCCTCCCACCTCTACTTCTTATATGTCTGAAGATCTTCCTACACACACACACACACACACACACACACACCCCTATCTGATTTTATCATTCTGCGGTTTAGGGTAAAGCTTAAAGCTTGTCAGTCTGCTTCTAGAGATCTGTCAGTATCAGTGAACTTCACAGCCAACTCCTGCTGAGAACTGACCTATGTGTCTCCTTCAGTAGCCAGCCCACAAAACCGAAGAAGAATGTCAGACCCCGTAGTATCCTCACCTACTAAGTCACAGGGACCGACAAGAGTGAGAGAGCCCTACTTAATGGAGAACGTCTGCACTTGTCCTACCTCATCTTGAAATCTATACCAAGGATGATATGCAGATTCCCCTCTGACATCCAAGTTCAAAGAACTGAGAGTTCCTGAAGGACACTGTCCTTTCTTTAGGAAAGTGATAGAAACCCACCCTGAAAGAGGATCAAGCAGGGTAATAATGACTGATGTCTTAGAGGTGATTTGTTTACCTTGAATTTTATTTTTTCCTCCCCACCCCTTCCTCTATACTGGAGATTGAGCCCAGGGGTGCTCTACCACTGAGCTACATCCCCAGACGTTTTTTTTGTTTGTTTGTTTGTTTGTTTTTTACTTTGAGACAGAGTTTGGTTAAGTTGCCCAGGCCAGCCTCAAATTTTCAATCTTCCTGCCTCAGCCTAGTCTACCACATTGTGGGATTAGAGGCATGCGTCACCACACTTGGCCATCTTTACCTCAACTTTCTAAGCAACCAAGAGATCTGTTTAATTTCTAGGAGTAAAAATAATCACCCACAAAGTCCATTCGGCCCATTCAGATGGAGGGTAATGAAAGGGAGGAGACTGGAAACAGGCTCAGATAGAACAAGGGCAGTATTATCTCATTTGCAGAGCTACAGCCTGAGCGCCTCAGCCAACTTCAGCTGCGGCTCTTTCCCCAGCTGCATCTGACAGCGGGGCAGGGGGAGCACATCCTCTGCACTCCGCGGGCACCAGAGCGTGCTGGGGGCTGGTGAGTTTTCCTTTCCAGTTGTACTGTTCTCCTTTAGTCCTGGCTTACTGTCTTTGCGGGAGAGCAGCGGGTCTGGCGTAGCAGTAGGTGCACATTTTAATTTCTGCAGGCAGCTTGCAGGCTTCTTGCCATTTCATGCTGATTCATTGTTGTTCTGAGTCCCTCTTTCTGAATGGTTATTCATTTCCAGCCCTGGACTCTCTGATGGCCATCTGGTTCTCTTTTGGTCACTCAAACATCTGCCCCAGAGATTTGGAAAATGAACTTCCTTTGGCAGACTAAAAATAATCTTAGTGTGGCTGAAGCATGAAAGGGAAATTGCCTCGCTGCACGTCCTGTGGACACCGATGGGGAATAAGCCAGCAAAGTTTCAGAGCTGAGATGTCTTCTGTCACATCAGCATTTTTTTCCCAAACATTAGAAACCAAAAAAACATGGTGCGAGTTGGATATCACCAGTCCTGCTGAAGTTTTCCCTGGGACTAGATGCGCTTGTGCAACAGAAAGGTAGAGAGAAAAGCCGTTCTTTGCCTGATTTGTTTATAAGGCCTCAAGAACCAGCTGAGAAAGACAGACAATGCTCAGGAGTTAAACATTAGGTTAGTCACAGTGTGTTCAGAAGATCTCATAAATGCTGTGAACAGCAGTTGCAGGACATGTCTAAGTACTAGACTTCTAGCTTGGACCCCAGGGGCCTGTCTCATGGGAAATGATGGCTTGCTGCCTACTCTCGGAAGACTAAATTTTGCCAGGAGCTAAAACTCAGTCCCTATGGTATTTCCCATACAAAAGTGCAGCTTTTTAGAAGTTCTGCAGTGAAATAAAATGCCATCATAATGATCATCAAGTAAATGTCAACAAATTAAATCTTCTTGCAAGTCATAATCCAAAGATGTTAAAATCTAAAGTAATTAACATCCAGACTTAAATTTCCTTGACCTTTAGAGTTAAAAACTGAAGCATTTAATAGCCTCCTTTGATCTCCCCTGTATCTTATATTGCTCCATCTTAGCTAATGAGATTTTTGATGCTGGGTGCTAGAAAGTGATTATATTTTTCAGCATCAGCAGCCTGAGCTGCTTTCTACTGGAAAAAAATATGTTTTCTTCAACTCCAATAACATAGAATGCATTCAATAGCAGCTCACTCATGTGCTGTACTTTTTGGTGACTTGTAAATGAACAAAGAGTAAGCAAACACACAGTGGTATCACAACATTTATCCCATACCCAGGACATTCAGAAAAGTGAACCAAACCCCAACCCCGAGACAGTTGTCCCAGGCAAAATTTTCTTCCTGGGACTTCAGTTTTTCCAAAGAAAATATCAAGAACTATAAAAAGTCAGATTTTTACACTACAGTTTTAAAGTCACGCCTTGGCAGGTGATACAAGATTCTTGGGTCAGAAACAAATGACTTTATTACTCATGGTGCAGCAACCAGATTTTAGCTTTCTCTGTCTTCGCTTTGGATGAAATCCCAATTTACAGTTCCATGTTCACATCACACCATACTCTAAGTTCTGCAGTAGTAATGCAGAAGACTCAGGGGAGACACACAGCGGACTTGTATCGCAGATGAAGAGTCCTCCGCCTAAGTAACTTCAGTCTTTTATGATGGGCTAGAAGCAAGCCTGACTAGCCTTGAGAGAGCAAGAAAGATTGATTGATTGATTATCTTTTTATACCAGAAAGCAAATAAACCTACACTTTCCTCTTATGACTCTTAGCTCCAACTTTCAAGGCTGTTCATTCTATGTATATCCCTGAAAAGAAAGGTAAACCCAGGTAAAAACAATCTATGCCTGTTCACAAACTGTATAGAAATGCAAGAGACCCATGGAGAATTTTCTCCCAATTGACTGTAGCAGAGGAATTTAGTAATATCAAGTAAGGAAAGGTTGATGATGAAAATATTCTTGACCTCTCTTAAAAATGCCAGTCAGTCTGGGACAGTTGTCAAGAGTTCATGACCATGAACTTAAATTCAACTGGCAAGGAATCTTCCTCCCAATGGGGGTTGAGAGAGATCCACTTGGTTTTATTTAAAAAATGACTTTAGTGCATTCAAATGCTTCTCTTTTCTTTTCTTTTTTTTAAGAGAGAGAGGAACAGTGAGAGAGAAGGAGAGAGAGAATCAATTTTATTTCATTTTTCATGTGGCCTTTGTTGCTCTGACACTTCGTTGTGTACATGGTGCTGGGGTTTGAACCTGCGTCCCTGCACATGCGAGGCAAGCACCGGAACTGCTGAGCCACCGCATCAGTCCTCAAAAGCTTCTTGATTTGCATTTTACACTTTGAGACAAAAATATAGGGCTTCCTGGTGTACTGTATTGAATATAGATTCTGCCTCTGATGGAAACTCAGAGCAGGAATTTTCAACCCTGGGCCTCATTTTCCATTTATACTGCCTCTTGGCATAGAATTGCTGAGACTGAAGAAGCTACCTCTCTCCTCCCTGTTTGCAGAGAAAATACCCTCTGTAGACTCGTAAACCAGACCTGCTGTTGATGACTCCACAGCCTCTGCCCCTAATAAGCTATTTCCGGATAATCCCTCTGCCACCAGCTCCTTCGGATTCATCTTTCCTCATGTTTAAATGTTGAAGGGTCGAGTAGTGTTGCTTTCTGTCACATATTTTTGGTCAGTAATTGGATGCCTCTAGGGCTTTCTATTCTTCCTCTTTGGGGAGGATTCCCTTGAATTTCTTTTTTCACCTACTGCTTAAATTGGTTCCTTTTCTTCTTTCACAGCCCTGTTTGCTGGATTTGGATGTCTGTTCCTTCTGTTCCTTTGCTTTCTGACTCAGACTCTTTTTTTCCCCTAAAATATTAATGTAGATTTTCTTATATGGGGTCCATCATTATGAAAAGATGGGACCAATGAGTCCTCTGTAAGTCTGCATTCGTCAAGTGCTTCTTGCCCCTCACCAGCTCAGAGTTAGCTAGCTTCACTCAGGAATTGCTCCATCCTTGACCAACATCAAGGTCTGTCTGCAGGCTTCCAGCTGGCCCCCTCCCTGTTTCTCGTGTTTACTTTCTCTGGAGTTCAAATGTCACACATTTCTCAAGCCACTTCCATCACAGCAACACCAAAAATTGTGTCCTTTTGAATTTTACTTTTTCTAATCTGTCTCACTGCTTACCTTTAAACCCGTGCACTTTTTGATCTCTCTTGATCCCAAATGCTCTTACTAAAGCTTTTCATCTGCAGTTTTAAAATCACATCTCTTTGTTTTCTGTGTCTGGGATCCCATTCTCTTTTCTTTGGATTTTGCCTCAGTTAGATTTCTCCTCCTCCTCCTCCTCCTGTTCTTCCTCCTCCACCCTTCCTCTCCGTCCCCCACCCAGACTTTCCTGCAATGCTAGGGATCAAATGCAAGGCCTTGCCCGTGCTAAGCAAGTGCTGTACCACTGAGCTACACCACCAGCCGCTGCATGCACTCTGTGTGCTTATAGTTGATGCGCTGAGTAGGACTGTTTTCCAAAATTGATGATGATAATAATTCCCCTTCAATTTTTGCCTGATGGGTTATGTTGGTGTAGCTGGAAACCTTCCATTCTCCCATTTTCCATCTCTGGAGTAAATTCATGGGAGAGTAGAAAGAACTGGGAAAACTGCAGCTCAGCTGGATGGTGCTTCCAGTTGACCCCGGGTGATGGGTGATCCTTCTTCCGTGAGCCTGGGTCTTTGTGTGCTCTTCAGGTGATTCTGATGCACACCAAAACTTATCCAGGTCATTTCCACCCTCCAGGAATCTCCCTAAAATAAACCAGACTGGTATAAATACTTCTATCAATCAATCACCTTGGACTCTTGGTCATTTCTTATACCACTGGTCCAGCCTTATCTTCATCTCTACTTCCGATTGGTCCTCTGTAGGTACCTCCTGAGTTCAGGGGAATTCCCTATGCAAACTGGGTTTCTATTCAGCTTTCTTTAGTCCTTATTTAGAATTCAGCATACATCAGATCTGTTATCACCCAACTGCTTACTAACTTCTAGAATTTTGTTGCTGTTGTCTTACCTTCTCTTTGCCCTTGTGGGATTATTCTTCTCTTCCTCCCTGCTCCTTCCCTTCCCTGTCATGTAACATGGTTCCAAGAGGGAAATCTGTCACCATTAATCAGAAACCTACACCATTTAATTTTTAAACCCAGAGCTATATTTCAGATGAAGATATGGAAGCTTGAAGAGGTTGACAAACATGCCTAAATTGATAATAAAGTGGTATAACCAGGACTTGTGCTCAGGCAACTGGATTCTTGACCATTTTGCCTACCAAGGAGCTAGAAGCTAAAGATGCTTTTTCACTGAGCATTTCATAGGTTACAGGCTAAGAACAGGATGGAAAGAGAGGGATTCCAACATGGAAAATGGCAAATATTATTTGATTCCAAAAACTCTAATGGCATTGTTTTATAACATGTGAATTAGAAACTGCTCATGAATAGTAGATTATATCAGCCATTTGTTTCACTGAACTGAAGTCCTTCCAAGAGAACTTTCTGCAAATTTCATTTTAGAACAACTAAAATGACATTTTCAGAACAGTTTGATTTGTTGTGTGCATCAGGAGAAAATGCATACAGCAAAGGGATTCTCTTAGAGTGTGAACATTTTTCAGACAATAGTCATAAGGCTAAGGAAAGGCTCATTGTAATCAAAACTGTACTTTGTATGCTGCTACTTCCTGCTTTAATCTGGAAATAATGTGGCTAGGCAGCCCACTTCCTGCTCATTGAGTTACAAGCCACCTAGCATCATGACAAACCAGTTTTCTGTTCTAGGAGGAAATAGTCCCTTTTAAATTCAGAATTCTATTGCTATGATTCGAATAAGTTCATCCTGGAAACTTAATCCCCAATTAGAGGTGACTCGAGCCCTCGTGAGTGGACAGTGGCGTTACTGTGGGAGAAGGTTACTTGATGCAAGAGCAGGCTGATTATAAAACCATGTTTGGCCCCCTGTTGATCTCTTGCTCTCTTGCCCTTCTGCCCTCTACCATGGGATGACACTTCAAGAAGGTCCTCACCAGGTGCTGACACCTTGACATTGGATATTCCCAGCCTGCCGAACTGTGAGAAAATAAGCTTCTTTTCTTTATAAATTATCCAGTCTCTGGTATTGTGTTATGGAAATACCAAATGTATCAAGAAACCTGTACTAACACTTACAGTAGGTTCTGAAGTAAGAATTCATTCCTACTTGAGCTCAGCAGCGTACCTACCGTTTGCAAAACTTTGAGATGTCTCTA
>PVKS010012944.1:41410-52329 GCA_004027875.1 Aplodontia rufa
AGAGAGACAGAGAAAGGGAGAAACAACTTTATTGAGTTTTTCACATGGCCTTCTTTGCTCCAACACTTAGTTGTGTACGTGGTGCTGGGGTTTGAACCCGGGTCCTCGTGCTTGCCAGGCAAGCACCGAAACTGCTGAGCCACCACTCCAGCCCCAGCATTATTCTTTAAGGTCATGATTCTCTTACTTTTAAATGCCCTCCCTCCTTCTAAAAATAAAGAGGAGTTTACAGTACTGTTGTTTGCATCTTGTGGACCTCAGATAGTCATGCACGCTTTTGTGAAACTCAAGACCACTCTTTCTGCCCTCACTTTCTTCCCCAGCCATCTACCCGAGATCCTGAGTATATGTTATAAGCAAAAGAATCTTACTTAAGGTTCTCAGTTTTATTTCCTCATCTGTCAAACAGGGGCAATACTGTTTACCTTGGGATACATTATTTCTATGAAAATGAAATGGGAAAAAATCTGGAGTGAACTAATACTTGGACAGGATTGATAATCCCAATTACTCATTTAATTAAGACGCATCCTCAGATTGAGGGGGAGATGTCCTAGTAATAATACATTAGCTGGTGTTCAGAGATGGAGAATCGAGCTGCAGGCTCATCTGTGATGTACTGAGAGGCCCTGGCAGGCCACTTACCTCCCTGAATACTCATGAGTGCTTATGTGTCATCTTCAGAATTTCTGTCCTAGGCAAACCTGGGGCTCTGCTGGGGAGAAGGAGGGGACCCAGAAGGAGGGCACTTCAGAACTCCAGGAGCAAGAGGCACAGTGTAACAAACTGCTCCCCTAATGGGCACCAAAAGATGTGGTGACTTGCAAGCAGGAAGTGCCTTTCTCTGAAGGTTGACAGCCTGCGTCAGGTGATATAACCGGAAGAAAGAGGGAGAAAAACCCAAGTCTCCAGTAATTGCTGCTTACAGTCTGGAGACAGATGCTTTGCATAAAGTTTTAAAGCCAAGCAAAGGAGAAGCCCTCAAGGGTCTCTTTGCACTGTTACTCTTTTTTTTTTTTTTTTTAAGAGAGAGAGAGAGACAGAGAAAGAGAGAAACAACTTTATTTAGTTTTTCACATGGCCTTCATTGCTCCAACACTTAGTTGTGTACGTGGTGCTGGGGTTTGAACCCACGTCCTCGTGCTTGCAGGGCAAGCACCGAAACCGCTGAGCCACCGCTCCAGACCCTGCACTGTTACTCTTTGCATGTGTGCTTTGGCCCTGATCTGTGCATGTCACAAAATGGTTCTTTTTCTTCTTTTTTTCCCCCATCTGGCCTAGGTTTCCCCAACACTTAGTTGTGTATGTGTTGCTGAGGTTTGAAGCCAGGTCCTCACACATGCCAGGCAAGCGCTCCAACCACTGAGCCGCCGCTCCACCCCTCAAAAGCAGTTCTTTATGACTGTTTGCATCACTGTCAGGATTGAGGATACAACGTCCCTCTAAACACAAGTCTCTAAAGTTGGCTTCGAGATTCCATTCTTGCCTCCCCTGCCCCTTAGTGAGACGGAGTTTCACCAAGTTGCTTAGGGCCTTGCTAAGTTGCTAAGGCTGAACTCAAACTTGAGATTCTCCTGCCTCAGCCTCCCAAGTGCCTCCTAAGTCACTGATAGAGGCAAGTGCCACATGCTGGCTTTGCCTTTTCTTCCTGATTTAAACCTAGACACCTACCTGCCAGCCCCTGGCCTTATAATATGAATGCACCAAATTCATCGTCTTTGTTTTATATGTCAGGATGAATTTAAGTCCTAATGCCCCCTTTTCAACTTTGCCTACATCTCCTTCTTCTCAGACCTTTTATTCCTCTTTCTGATCTGGAAAGATACTTGAACTTGAGCAAAAAGAGGGAATCTTCCAAATCTTATCATTGTAGGAGTAGCTGGGGGACAGATTTGGAGGTACAATATATAATATATGATTAACCTGCTAAAATCAGGTGGGGCTTTTTTGCATTATGATTACATGATTTTTTAGTGTCTGCTACATGTCAAAGAATATCTTATATGTGTGTTAAAATATGTACTTTTCTTCACATGAATCTTATCATATTAGGCTTTTTTCTCCAGAACCTCAAAGGAAAATAGATTTTCAGATAAGAAAGTTTATATTTGATGTATCTCATAGGTCCAGTATGTATAAATTACCCTCCCCCCCTCCAGTTGTTTTTTTTTTTTAAGAGAGAGAAGGACAGTGAGAAAGAGAGAGAAATTCGGTTTTATTTAGTTTTCCATCTGGTCTTTGTTTCTCCGACACTTAGTTGTGTATGTGGTGCTAGGTTCAAACCTGGGTCCTCGTGCATGCCAGGCAAGTGCTATAATTGCTGAGCCACCTCTCCAGCTCCTAACTCCCCCTCCCTTGAGTTTTTAATAAACACTCTCAAGCACATAAGTTTCCTTTTCTCATCTTGTAATTGTAAGTTTTTAGCATGTTTGTTTTTTCCAGGGTGGAGGACCCCACAAGCCTTGGGACTGTCCTTCGTGTATCACCTCTTGCGACCTGATTCTGTAGACTCAGATGTGTGTGGAGACTTGCACTCAACCCGGGCAGGGCTTACTTACAGGTGTTTAATCAGAACTCAGGAGTGTAGCACATGGCTCATTAGTGACTGAAGGATATGTAGTCAGGTGACACATCTTCAGTCAGCGACAGGCTGCATATGTGACTGTGGTCCCATCAGACTGCAGTGGAGCTGAAAAGTTCCTGTTGCCTAGTGACGTGGTCATGCAATATGCTGTGTACTGAGGGTGGTGCTGATGTAAGCAAGCCTGTGCCCCCGGCCATATAAAAATATGGTACAACCTTTACCTACAGGACATAGTGCTTGACAATAGATGGTGATGTTACTGGTGTATATACGCCTATGCTTTTTTTAACCATCATTTTAGAATACAGTCCTTCCACTTACTATCGAAGTTTACTGTAGGACAATGTGCTGTTATGCTGGCATTAGTCTCATATATCTCTTGTTTACGTCTTGATTGTATCAAGAAGCCATGCAGAGTTATGGACCTAGACCATCTAGGTTTGTGTGAGTCCACTTTGGAGCAGGATAAGGCCTCTGCACACCTGTTATCCCAGTGAGTAGGAGGCTGAGGCAAGAGGATCACAAATTGAGGCCAGCCTCAGCAATTTAGCAAGACCCTAAGCAACTTAGTAAAATCCCGTGTCAAAAAAATAAAATAAAATAAAATAAAATAAAATAAAATAAAATAAAATAAAAAGGCCTGGGGGTGGTCAGTGGTTAAGTGCCTTTGAGTTCAATCCCTGGTACTAAAACAATAAAAACGCCCCATGATGTTCGTACACATTTCTCAGAACATATCCCCCTCATTAAGTGATGTATGCCTACGGTTTTTTTTGACTGCCATAAAATCAAAGTTTTACTATATTTTAGAAACCTTAGAATTGGGTTTTAACTTCTGGTTTAATATTTGTTGCAATTTGCACTATAGGAAAAGCACAAGCCAGGCTGAGCCACCTGGGTGACCTTGACCAACAAGATTCCTCCAATCTAGAATGAGAGACAGAACAGCCCAGGGACCCCTTCCCGTGTGAAATCTCCCTGTGCCGAGGAGGGCTTGCAAGCCCGCAGCTGGCTGGCTGCAGGTCATCTGAAGGACTGTGCTTGCATCCTCTGAATCTTTTTTCTCACATGACACCTGCTCCTTGAACCTTATCAAGATGATTTCTTGGAAGGGTGGCATAATCCTCCTAGGACTAGCCTCTCCCATCAGCTCTGTGCTCTCCATATTTCAGATGCCTGGGACAGATGAGCCCCAAGATCTATGTGGCCCTGAGGATCCCAAGGGGAACTTGGAAAGTCCCAAACAGGGCAACAGTAAGACAAAGCTCAAGAGTCGTCTTTCAGGTAAGTGGCACCTGTTCCCAGTCCAGCCTGCCCCAAGACGAGCTTTCAGCCTCAGGAGGGGAGAAGATGCCATTAACGGATGAGCATCTTAACCTCAGAATTGTCTTTCCTTCGATGATGCCCCTGGCATAATAGCTCCATTACGCCTGTCTGCCCACACGAACATTTTTATTTGAGTCATAACAAAGTGAATGTCAACACTGCCGTGTGAGTACACCAAATTGTAAATTTGTTTGATTCATTTACTTCAGTAGGATTTCAGGGGACTGCCCCAGTGTGGGGTATACCTGATGGCCCATCTTGCCAACCAGAGCAAGTGACAAGAGCCACTCATCTAACGTCACATCTGCATCTCAACTAATCAGGAAAAAACGGGATGGCGTTACTGCTTTTCAAACAGATAGATTCTGTATTCGCTACTTCCTGGGCATTTTCCTTACACTCCCTGTGCCCTGAGAGAGTGAGCACCAAGAGCGGAGGCTATGTGCAGGAGACTCGTGATGACTGTCATGGGTCCTAGGGGCTTTGCCCTGATGGTTCTGCAAAAAAATAAAAATTATATTTTATGCCTGTGTTAGTTTAAAGATATAGGCTAAGCCCATTTTAATCTATTTGCTGCTATTATATTCCAGTTTTTCTGCATTTAAAAAGTAATTAAGGGCTGGAGTGGTGGCTCATCAGTAGGGTGCTTGCTTGGCATGCAGGAGGAGCCGGGTTCACAACCCAGCACCACATACACAACTAAGTGTCAGAAAAACAAACCAGATGAAAAAATAAATAAAAGAGACTCTCTCTCTCTCTCTCTCTCTCTAAAGAAAAAAAGTAATTAAAACCTTCCTGTGGATCCTTGAAAATGGCCTGGGCCTCTGGCACTCCTTTCTGGCCTAATTGGCCTAATGGAGAAGTTGCTCCTGGTTACCCATGACAGTCACCTGGGATGATGTTTCTTTTTTCTTTCCTCTTTTCCTTTCCCCAGCCCCTGGTGTTCTACCCCTGAGCTACATCCCAACCCCTTTTATTGTACTTTGAGATGGGGCTCACTAAGCTTCCCAGGCTGGCCTTAAACTTGTGATCCTCCTGACTCAGCCTCCCTCATCTCTGGGATTACAGATGGGTAGCACCAGGTTTACCCCTCAGCTACGGAGTTACACCCTCAGGCTGATGACTGAGCCACCTTAGACTTCTACTCCCCACCTGAAAAAAAAGAGAATAATACTCTGACTTTGACAGGTTGGGCAGATGTTTTTGGTTTTGTTTTTGTTTTTTAACATACATAAAAACATCTAGGGCAATGCTCAGTGTGTTAATATCCACAAAAATGTCAGTGACCCCCTCTACCACCCAAATCAATAGAGGGCAGGAACCTTGCTGCCAGGCCGCTGCTGACTGTATTCCCAGGCAAGGTGCCAGGTTAAGGACCATAAAATGCATCACCTTTCAACCTAATAAACAAAAGCAATTGTATTTGTAGCTCAGAATAATTAAGTGATGTCAGAACATGAGCAAGTATTACATGGATTTGTGAGAAAAAAGAACCGTGCTGCCAGGAGGCTGAGGAGAATTGGTGGGGGTTGTCACCTGGAGGCAGTGACCAGCACCCCAGTGGCCCTGAGGAACAACTGGGAGAAATGCTTAACTCCTGTGTGTGTTTGGGGTGGGGCAGCCAGGAGGGCACAGAGGAGGCCCTGGGTCAACGCCTTATAAAGGGACCCCAGGAGGCTCACAGAGCTCTGAGGAAATACATGGACCTTTGAAACCAGCCTGGGCACATTCTTTATTTTATGGATGAGACCTGACACGTTAAGAGAATCCCAAAGGTCACTCAGTCCCAGCCAGGGAAAGGATCTGCCTCCCAGACAGTTCTTCCAACCCTTTGGCTTCCTGGGGATCATGAAAGAATTCTGTCCCCAGTCTGGGGCTCCCAGGTTCATCTGTGTGGGGAGGGGATACAGCTGGGGGCCTCCCAGATGTGGGATTTTCTGGTCCTGTTCGTGCTAATGTTAGTCAGCTTTTTGTTACTGGGACAAAATACCTGAGAAAAATTCATTTAGGGGAGAAAAGATTTATTTTGGATCTCAGTTTCAGAGGCCTCATCGCATAGTGCTCTGGTTCCATTGCTTTGGGCCTGAGGTGAGGTAGAACGTCAAGATGAAAGGAAAGGGTGTTATGGAGGAAAACAGCTCGTGGCAGCCAGGAAGTGGGCTGGGGGGTGGGAGGGACCCTCCTGAACAACAACATATGGTCCCCAAGGACTTATTCACTTCAACGAAGTCCCACCTCCTCCAGTTCCCACCACCTCCCGATAATCCCTTCAACAGTGAAAGGATTTATCTACTGATGAGCTTGGGGCCCTCATGTGCCAATCACTTCCCAAAAGACCCTCCTCTGGACATTGCTGTGCTGGGGACCAAGCCTCCAACACATGAGCCTTCAGGGCACATTTCAGATGGAGACTGTAACAATGCTGTTAATTCAGAGCAGGTCACTGATTGTCACCAAAGACTGCTACCTTCTCTTCCAGTGTCCTTCCCAGGACATCCATGGACTTGACATGAGAATGTAGAACAGGGAGGAAGTACATGCACACATCAGCCGGCAGTGTTCAATTTCCTGCTCCACCACTTCTGATGGGACAAATGGCCTGGGACAAGTGATTTCTCTGGGCTTCAGCTTCTTCCTCTGTCTAACGAAGACTGTAATATACATTTATTCTGCCAGTCCATGCGAGGGTTTTCAAAGTGCCAAGTCCCATTGGAAGACTGAGTTGAGAGTATGCATGTGGCACTGCCATTCCGTGATCTTTGCCTCATGGTGGCTGCCACCATTACTGCCATTGTTGTCTTTAGTACTGTGTTCATTTTCATTCTAATTGTTCTCACCTTTTTCCACTTGGTCATTGTGGAATGACCAAGGACTTGTGGTCCCAGGGGACATAGCACACATGTACACATGTGTGGTGTGTACACATGTACACACCACAATGGCCCAATCAGGCAGTCCCCAGAAGCACATCTCTCCAGGTTGTGGCCCTACGGGGAGATATCAGAAGACACAGGCTGAAGGTGGGCCAGGACTCTGGCAGGATTCGGGAGAAGGGGGAACTGTAGTCTAGACTTGGGACATAATGAATGAGAGATTTCAGGGACAAAGGGAAAACATTATTAGAGAAGTTTTAGGCAGATGTTTCTACTCCTCGATCTTTTGAAAGACCTAGTATAATCTGACAGCAGTAGTGATTCAGTGCAGCACAGCTTGTTAGAGTGACTAGGAGAAAAGACACAGTAGAATCTGAGGGCAGAGGCAATGGTCAAGGAGAAGGTGGGAACACTGCACATGACACTTATGTGTCCCAGTTCCTGAAAGGAGTGGGGAGGCGGGCAAATCCTTTCCTTTGACAGTCAGCAGCACAGAGCAGATTCATAAAGCTGAGTATTGCGAGATAAGACTGGAAAGTAATCTGGGGATGAGGCTTAAGGAACTGGGCCTCATTCAGTCCTGGGAAATGCGTTCATTGGGAGGACTTATTTGCATATGGATTTCCATGTGATCAGCTTCTGGTTTGTCCTATAAACTTGGATGTGTATTTCATATTTTCTTAAAATGACTCTAGTGTTCACATATCCAGTGTATTATCTATGAACACTACAATGTGGTTTCTGTCCTGTTGGTGACAAGTACCTCCCTGTCAGCTCAAAAGGAATTTTTTTCTAGTAAATCTTTTCAGATGAATAAGCATGCCAAGAGTGATTAATTGGGCCATGAATAAACTATGAAAGAGTGTCTGTAAAGAGGTTCCAGCCATTTCCACTAGAGTTTTGCACAGTCTGTCTCCAAAACGTCGAGGGCAGCAGCATGTCATTCCATGGAGCATTTTTTAATATTTGCACCTGAGTTTTCCTTACTGCCTGCTTCTTTTTTTTGCCAGCAGGGTTCCCCTTTAATATTGGTACTTTCAATTGATCTATGTTAATCCCTTAGATTTGTGATCTTTTCAAATGCAAAATTTTCCTTGGTTGCAAAGGAATTTCAGATGTTTAAAGACCTGCTTCACAGAGTTAATATTTAGCTTTTGAAAAGCCACAGCTTTAGTCATATCCATTATAATATAACTGTATCAGCACTTTTCTAACTTTTTTATCACTGTTAACAACTCATCAATACATGCTTTTTAAAAGTGACAAATTACCTTGCTTTATTCCATGAAAAACTTCTGGAGAAAGTTTTAGGTAAACAGAAATTTTAGGTCATCAAATGAATCATTCATTATGTAGCACAGAAGAACTTTCTACTCTAAATTATATATACACACACTCATATATACATATGTGAACACACATTTATTGTGCATAGTACAAACATTGCAATAGGATTATAGCTGTATTCATACTTAATTGAACCATTATTTAAGATGAAAATCCCTTAAGTTATCTTATTTTGAAGTAACATATAGTGTAAATTGGAACTAATAAGCATATCTTTCAAAATTATTACAGAAGTTTCTTGAACAGGACACAAAAGTGCTAACCATAAAGGTAAAAAATGATACACTGTCATGCACTAGAGGACACTTCTGTGCATAATGTAACTACATATATGACCATGGTCCCATAAAACTGTATCACCTCATGACCTTGAAGCCATCTTAGTTTGTGTAAGAACATCCATCATAGTTGCACAAAATTGCCTAACAACGTGTTTCACAGGGCATATACCTGTCAGTAAGTAATATATGATAATATTATGCTTTCAAATTATGAATTTTTATTCATCAAAAAATATATTAAGGGACTGGAGTGGTGGCTCAGTGGTTGGAGCACTTGCCTAGTATATGCAAGGACCCAGGTTCAAACCCCAGCTCCACACTCACAAGTAAGTGTTGGAGAAACGAAAGCCAGATAAAAAACTAAATAATTGATTCTCTCTCTCTCTCTCTCTCTCTCTCACACACACACACATACATTGTCCTTTAAAGAAAAATACCATTAAGAAAAGTCTGGTCACAGACACGGAGAAAATATTTATAATACATAGATGCCACAGAGGATTCATAATCTAAGATGTACTAAAACTAAATAAAAACTATGAGTCAATAAGAAGGGACAAATCTATTAAAAGAATGGGCAGAAGACTCACACAGGCACTTTACAGTGGAAAACCAACCAATAAATGAAAGAGAAGAAACTATTACATTGGTCACCTGTGAAATGCAAGTTCAAAACCACAGCCAGATACCAACGTATCAGAATGGCTAATATTAAACACTGACACTACACAAGGAGGACATGGAAAAGCCAGAACTCACATACACAGGTGGCACCACACTGGCAACGGTGAATAGATGCCTGTACCCAGCACTGCCACTCCAACAGAAGTGACTTATGCAAGAGACGCAAATGAGAACATTCAGTCACGGTCTATCTAGATCCCTGTCAGTGAACTGCTGCCCACAGCAATATTTGTATGGCCAAGGGGTAGAAATGCTTTCTACCTTTTTGGCGGACTATTAAGGAAAAGAATGTGTGACAAAGACCACTGATGGCCCACAAAGCCTAAAGCATGTACCATCTGGGCCTTACCAAAAAAAAGTTTGCTGACCCTTATTCTAGATCTAAAACTGGGAACAAGCCAAATCTCCATCAACAATAGAATAAGTAAATAAATAGTGGCATGTTTATGTGATGAAATAGAACACTGAATAGGAACAAGCAAGCCACTGACCTACAAGCAACATGAGTACACCTCACCAAAGAAGGTTAGGGACAAGGAGCCAGACACAAAGTACATGTTGTACACATTCATTTATATAAAGGCCAAAAATAGGTCAAAATAGCCTGTGATGTTCAAAGTCAGGATCTTGGGCACTGTTGGGTTGGGGATGGGCAGTGGCACAAAGGGCACTGCTGAGGTTCTGGATAGTGTTCTGTTGCTTGACCTGGGTGTTGAACATTGCTACATCCACTTTGTGAGACTTCATTGAACTGTCACTTAGGATTTGTAAGTCTCATATGTTAACAAAATTTTTATTTAAAAAGTCATTTTAAAAGACCAGTGGAACAGAATGGAAGCTAAGGAGACAAATCCACAAGTCTTTAACCATCTGATATTTGACAAAGGGGGCAAAAATATAATGTGGAGGAAAGACAGCCTCTTCAACAAATGGTGCTGGATGAACTGGACAGCCATATGCAGACAACTGAAATTAGATCCCTATCTCTCACCCTGCACAAAAATCAAATGGAAATGGATCAAAGAATTAAGAATCAAACCAGCAACTATACAATTGCTAGAAGAAAACAGGATCAACACTCCACAACATCACCGTAGGCACTGCCTTCCTCAACAAGACTCCCATAGCACAAGAATTAAAGCCAAGAATCAATGAGTGGGATGCCATTATACTGAAAAGCTTCTGCTCAGCTAAAGATTTAGTCAAGAATATCAAGAGAGAACCTACAGAATGGGAGAAAATCATTGTATGCTATGCCTCCGACAGGGGACTAATATCCAGAATATACAAAGAACTCAAAAAACTGAACACCAAAAACATAAATAATCCAATCAATAAATGGGCTAGGGAACTAAATAGAAACTTCTCAACAGAGGAAGCCTAGAAAACCAATAAATATAGGAGAAAATGTTCTACATCACTAGCAATCAGAGAAATACAAATCAAAATTTCACTGAGATTCCACTTCACTCCAGTCAGAGTGCAAAAATGAAGAATATGAATGATAACAGATGCTGGAGGGATTGTGGGGAGAAAGGAACACTATCACACTGCTGGTGGGACTGCTAACTTGTACAGCCTCTCTGGAAAGAAGTGTGGAGACTCCTCAAAAAAACGAGGGATGGAACCACCTTACAACCCAGCTATCCCACTCCTAGGTATTTTCACAAAAGAGCTAGAATTTGCATACTACAGAGACACAACTACAACAATGTTCATAGCAGCTCAATTTACAATAGCTAAACTATGGAACCAACCCAGATGCCCCTCACTGGATGAATGGATTAAAAAATTGTGTTTTATATATATATATATATATATATA
>PVKS010012945.1:0-52235 GCA_004027875.1 Aplodontia rufa
AAAATCAGTTTTATTTAGTTTTTCATGTGGGTTTTGTTGTTCTGATGCTTTGTTGTGTACGTGGTGCTGGGGTTTGAACTTGCATCCTTGTGCCAGTCAAGTGGTGTAACCCCTGAGCCACCATTCTAGCTCCATGATCATGTATATTGAACTTCAAAATGTCACATTTCATATATTCTACTGTAGGTACTATTTTCATTTTTTTTTTTTAAATGAGAGTGCCATTGAGATTTCAGAGAATCAAATTTCATTTAATTTTTCATGTGGCTTTCGTTGCTCTGACATTTTGTTGCATATGTGGTGCTGGGGTTTGTACCTGTGCCCTTGAGCATGCCAGGCAAGCACTGTAACCACTGAGCCACCACCCCAGCCCTCATTGTTTTTTTTTTTTTTTTTTTTTTTTTTTTTTTTAAGTGAGAGAAAGAAAAGAATCGACTTTCTTTATTTTTTCATCTGGCCTTTGTTTGTCCAACATGTATGTGGTGCAGGGATTTGAACCTGGGTCCTCGTGCATGCCAGCCAAGTGCTCCAGCCCTCATTTTTTAATATATCTGAAATTGGGGTACATTTTAAAATTGATATCTTGGTCATAGTTTCATGGACAACCTGGTTTCTTTCTCAGTGTCAAATAAAATAATACTGTGAATTAAAATTGATAGTATCTTAAATTTAATGAAATACAGTAGTAATGAATAATATTTAAGCATATATAATTCATCTTGACAGCAGAATTATGATAATGTTTCAAAGTAAAATAAACAAAGGGGCTGGGTATATAGCTCACTTGTAGAATGCCCTTGAGTTCAGTACCAGTACCTGAAAAAAGTACCTCAGAAGAAAAAAAAAAGGAAAGAAAAAGAGAAATTGAATCTTTGCTATTGTACTGTTTGGCCTTAGAGAAGATTATTGGTCTCTCTCTCTCAAGAAAGTTGTTTGTTTTTTTTTTAAATTGAGGGACAGTGAAAGAGAGAAGAGAGACAGAAACAGTTTTTATTTAGCTTTTCATGTGGCCTTTGTTGTGTACGTGGTTCTGGGGTTTGAATCCATGTACTCGCGCATGCCAGGCAAGCGCCGTAACCCCTGAGCCACCGCTCCAGCCCCTCAAGAAATGTTTTTAAAGTGTATGGAATAGCTACTTAGTATGGTGTGGTTTGCTTTGCTTGCTCATGGCACTTTCATCTCTCATCCCTGTAAAACAAATAAATAAAATCCACCAACACCCAACGAATAATGGTGTTTGGCTTATCCGGGTCTTTTGCTGTACAGGCTAGCTCTGCATGTTCATTTTCTGTTGGGGCCTTGTGTCCCCAACACAGCAGCAATTCCAGTGTGTTCTATTTACATATTAACAAGCTGGCTCTTTCAAAATCTTTCCTCCACTGCTCATGTAGGGGGAAGCCTTGCCATGTTCCAGATTATTCAGGTTTTAGAAAACAAAAGTTCAAGTCTCTAGGGCTTATATTTCTAATTATACAAAAACATAGAAGCCTATAGTTGATGATTGATGTTGGAATGCTATTTTTAGAAAGCCTTTTATTAAAGCTATAGGCACACATTTTTTACTTTTATAGTTGATCAGTTACTATCAAATGAAGTTTCTAGAAGAATTGGTGACCGTTTGAAAAATATTAGGCTAAAATTCCTTCTGCTAGAAGGGGGAGAGACTCTTTGCTAGTGTTTGTGATCAAAGACCTAACAGTGAGTTGTTTTAAAAGAGAGAATTCAGAGAGAATGAATCAGTTTTATTTATTTTTTTTCATCTGGCCTTTGTTTCTCTGATACTTAGTTGTGTATGTGGTGCTGGGGTTTGAACCTGGGTCCTTGCACAAGCTAGGAAAGCACTCTATTGCTGAGCTACAGCTCCAGCCTGTAACAGTGAGTTTTTACAGATTGTATGAGTATGAGCTGGGTATATAGCTAAGTGGTAGAGTACTTGCCTATTATGTGGAAGGCCTTGGGTTTGATCCCTAGCATCACCCTAAAACAAAACAAGCCAAAAAAAAAAAACAAAACAAAACCCAAAACAATGATAGTGTACATGCTATGAATTGTTGGTATCTGGAAACAAAACAGTAAATCTGTTACATCTGTTACTTGACCTGTCAGCTGGGTGTCTTTTTTATTTGGCAGTATCTCTGGCATAAACACTGTGTATGACTTTTTCTGAAGACTGCCCTTTGTTTCTCTTAGACATTCCAGCTGCAGCTTCTGTCTCCTAGCAGCAGCATTGTCCCAGCATTTAATACAGGGACCATCACACAAGTCATCAAAGTTCTGAATCCACAGAAGGTGAGTAGCATGTTCAAGGTCTGTATCTGAGCAAGGTGTAAGCTTATTGCCTGAAATAAACTTTTTTGCTTTGTTTTTCTGGGGTTTTCTAACTCAGAGAAGACATCAATGAAAATGTATGGTCTAACTTCCATGTTCTTTTGTAGAAAATAATTGGAGTCCAGAAACATCAAATGGATTAGTGACATCTCATTAAAATGCAGCTAAAAATTTCTCTGTTTTAAGGATTAAAGGTATAGTTTTGATTAGAGGGGGCAGCTTAGACATATAAATCTATCCCCAAGTTGAAATCTGAGGTAAGAGCTTTTGTTGAACATTATGTCCCCATTTACTGCTGTAATTACCAATTATGGAAAGCAAAAATGGAGGCATAAAATATGAAGCAGTCAAATGAAAAATAGCTTTAGAAGCTTAAATTTAGCAATATTTTTACTATATCCTCTCAAAGAAGTAAATCGGTTATTACTTAATAGTAATTAATTGATTTTCAGACAGTTCTTGAAAATAATTCCAAGAAACTTTTTACACTTAAAGATTTTTGGTAGTTACTCATAATGACCAGCATAATTTTCTCCTCTTGTAACACTTGCCTTTCCTCTGCTATTTACTATATATTTGGAGCATCTTTCATTAGCACAAGCAAATTTCTTTGACCATCTGATACATAGTATAAAAATTTTCTTAGTGCATTAACTTTTAAAATCTGCCACATATAGGAAAGCATACTAAAGTGTATTCTCTTAAAACCTCTACTGTTATCTACGAAGTAACTTTTTTATTTTATATTTTGGGAGCAAAACAAACATGTTCACTTTCATTATAGGTTTCTCAGTAAAAGCAATAGTCTTTCTAAAGACTTGGAAATAAATGTTGAATCTTAGAAAAGCACTCAGCAGATGTTAGCAGGAAAATGCTCCTGAGTGGTTCTGCTCTCTTAATGTACCTCTGAGCCCACTGTTTTCGAGATGCACTTCTTCTCCTTGAAGGCATGATGTTGTCTCCTTGGCTCAAAGCTAGACAACTAGGCAGTTTTGGTGGTGGTGGCTGTTTGTCTGTATCATTTTTAAGAGATTATTTTGAAGTAATTTTTTCACCCCTAAGATTAAAAGTCTATTTGTGGAGCTTATCGTGGTGGTACACGACTGTAGGTCTACCTGCTTAGGAGGCAGAGGTAGTAGGATTGATTGCTTGAGCCCAGGGACTTCAGGGCCAGCCCAGGCAACATAGTGAGATCTCATCTCTTTTTAAATTTTTATTTTAGAGAATCAATTTTATTTATATTTCCATCTGTTTTGTTGTTTTTTGACACTTTAGTTATGTATGTGGTGCTGGGGTTCGAACCTGGGTCCTTGTGTATGCCAGGCAAGTGCTCTACCTGAGCCACTGCTCCAACCCCTCATCTCTTTTTTTTAAAACAAAGATCTACTTGTGGACAGGACATATTGTGGATATTTTTTTTCAGTTTATTTATGATTCTCTTTCCCTTTCACAGCAACAGTTGCGGATGCGGATCAAGCTCACATATAATCACAAGGGCTCAGCCATGCAAGATCTAGCAGAGGTGAACAACTTTCCCCCTCAGTCTTGGCAATGAGGGCCTGGCACCATTCTCATTCTTATCCCACTCAATCAAAGGAACTCTGAGAAGGAGGTTGTGATTGTTGGCAAGTCCCCCCCAACTGTACCATGGGCATCAGGAGCTGAAGAGAACTGTTGAGGAGGATTTTCCTGAAGTTATTGCTGACCTTGAAGCATTGTTAAAGACTAATGTCCTCTCCTCCACTGTTGAGGCTGGCTGCTTCTGGAGGCTACTTTGCACTCTTCCTCCTCTTCTCCTTTTTCCGCACTTCTCCACCCCTCCCATGTTTGCAGCCAGAATCAACATTCCCTGGGCCCCTGAGGCAATAAGCAGCTGGTCTGGAGGAGAGGACTGGAATTCACCGGAGAAAACACTCACTGTCTCTGCAGCAAAGAGTGCCCCTTCTTTCTACTATTGTTTCTCTGTGGACTGGGCAAGGTGGGGTACTTATTCCTCACTAGCTGGGTGACCATCTTCAGGCGCTTTTTACATCTGGCATTTGGAATGGAAATCTAACAATGGACATTAGGGAGCCCTGCCTTTTTCTCCTGGTTCCCCCAATGTTTGAAAGAGGCATTAGGCTCCTGGTAGCCTTTTCTGTGCATTGCTGTATACACAGACACACACATGTATGTATGTTTGTTATCAAGAACTGGTTAGACCTTGAGAGGTTATTTGTAAACACTGGACAGATGCAGTTTAAAAGCTTTTTGTTGAGACTTGGCATGAAGGATATGGTGCTCTATTTGTAATAGAAACTTCCAAGGCTCTTCCAGCTCCCCTTCTCTCCATTCCTTAGCTGTAGTCATGAATACTCTCCATGATTTTCAAAATTAATTCCCCTTAAAATACAAAGTGGACACCTTCTAAAAGATGAATTAATAATTATTAATCACCCTATTCCCATCACAAATTTTAAAGTTTTTCCCAAGCCTATCATTTGCCCGTTTGAACTGTGGTAAATGGGTGGAAAGAGGAGTCCACTGGTTTCAAAGAGCAGACTCCTTAATAAAACTCCTTCGCCCACAGGATGAGTGAGTGTCAGACTCATCCTGGAGCATGTAGGAGTCATCTATTACTCCAAACCTCCCTTTTTATTTCCTGAACCTGGCTTGGACCTTGGCATTCCGTTTGAATTCCTTCTTCTAACTGGAACATTTGTGTTGTATCTGTAACACTGGCACTGAAATAAAGACCACACGGTTAAAAAATCTTTCCTATATTGTACTTCATGGTGTTGGAATGAAGCCTTGTAGCTTCCTTGCCCCCTATGTCAGAGAAATCTTATGGTCACCATAGAGTAGGAATATACTTTCCTGAATCTGAGAAATTAGTCTCTTGAAAGAGACCAATCTCATGAATATCTTCATTAAAGACTTGAGCTTTTTAATCTAGTAAGAGTGCCGAGTGCTTTTTAGAAAGGATCCTTGCATTATCAAACCTTAAAATTGAGTTGCTGGAATGAGGTGAAGAGATTCTCCTTTGATATGTGTTGGATGTACTATGTACGTTCAAGTATACAGGCACCATGTCTTATACCACAGAACCAAGGAAAAAGGGGGGCCCACCTTTTTAAATGTTTGCAATTATTACTGTGTTGTATGGGAGAATGACTACTTTGGCTTCAGTTTAAACCTGGATACAAATATCCTTTCTTGCCCCTCCATTTCACCAAGCCTTTACTTAAAATCTTCAGTGTCTTGTCAAACCTAGCTCTGTATCAGATGCTAGACTATTCCTAACATTTGACAAACTGGAGTTGAACTAAAGGCTCCAAAAGGGAAAATTTCTGGTCTTATTGGTTTATAAGAACGAGATCTGTTAAAACGTACTCCACTGTGTAAATTGTTGGCTGAGACAAGAACAGGATATGATTTCCTGTTTTTGGTATACGTGTGAACTAGTACATTCTTCTGACAACTGCTCTGCCTGTGCAATGAACAATAGCCTTTAAAGGTTTCTTCGTAGACTGATCTCATTGGATGGATATTTAATGCTGTGAAACATGATAGGATTAACATAATGTTGGTGGATTTCTTGAATAGAATTTGTCTTAACATTCCTCTGTGTAGAGGCTTTATTTTCTCCCTTACATTTGTAGCTAACCAGCTCAGGTTTTTTGTTTTTTTGTTTTTAGTTGAACCGTGTTGATTCTCTGAAGAAATCTGCTCAAGAATATTCTGTAAGACAGTGCTAGCTAATGGAGCTGCAAAGGGTCTACTGTACTACAAAACATCTGCTTGGGTGATCAGAGTTTTGAGGTAGAACTTATGATCATCCCTGGCTTTGTCTAAAAGGAATAAAATAATCATGGCCTTAACACAAAGGGTGCTGTGTAGAATATGATTGATTTCGGAGACTGAACTGAGCACCATACTGAAGGACTAGCAGCCAAGGAACTGCCTAGGATACTGATGGTGGTGAAGACCATTTCAAATGATTGGATCTTTGAAAGCTTCTGCGTGCCTTAGTTTCTAGGATCAGCATTAGTTCTCTTCTCACTTGGCCTTGCAGCTAAAAGGGGAAATCTCTTAATTTCTGTGAATACTTGCACATTTCAGTAATTCCTTTCCAGAGTATAACGATTCAAGGGGGAGCAAATTTGGATGGATTTTACAACTTCAGAGCCATTGTGAAGAAAGAGTGATTTCTGTGACTATTTAATAACCTCATGGTGATAAGCAGTGAACCCTCACACGCTTTGACAATTTCACACACACTTGTACCTCATTATGTCCTTCTTTGAGAGTAGTTTGTATCCTGTCCTCCTTCCCATCCCCAGTAATCTTAAGGGAGAATTCATCTAAGTAATTTGGAAAAACTGTAGGAAGGGTGCTGTCCCTGAGAAGCTTCTCCCACATGCTTTGGTGCTGTTACCTTGAGGTGGTTTGGATAGTCATGAAAGTTTTAACGCCATATCTAGTACTCATCTGTTCGTTTTAAGGTCTTTCTCACACAAGAAACATTCCTCCACGTAACAGCTGAGAGATTATTTCCTCTTGCTAAGTTAAAGGTGTGGTTAGTACCTCTCATTTGTCCTGCTCATAGATGAAAATATACTTTTAAAATTGTCCAGCACTAGTAGTTGGAACATTTCCATCTACTATAGGACATGCTTTCCCTTTGTATATCCTTCTAGAAGAGTTTGGAAGTTAGGGAATACTGCTTTTGAGGTTCTTATCTTCTGAATCAGGATATATTTTGGCCATGAGAACTAGGGGAAATGAGTTTGAATGTGCTTTTTTTTTTCCTAGTGAATGTATTTTAACCACCATGTCCTAAACTGAGTGTTAGGGAGCAAAAAGTGGATATTCATGAATTCTGTTGACAGGGAGCAGTTATTCATGTCCATGTATTTATGAGTTTAGGAGCTGGATGGATCTATGAAGAGAATTAATTACTCAAAAACCCCTGAAGTTTAAAACACTTCTGATCAGCTTTGGCTAAGGAGGCTGGGGCTGCTTGTAGAACTGGAAGTGCAAAAATTTTTCAAGCAATAGCAGTGAGTAGGTCCCATCAACAATGTTCCAGAAGTGGAGCTTTAAAAAGAAGAAAATGCAGAAGCAGCTTGTGAGTTGCTTCACAAACTTCCACCAGGCCGATTCTGGCTTCAAGATGGAGCATTGGAGTTTTTTTTTTTTTTTTTTTTTTAAGAACCTGCGTTTGCGCTTTGTGTTTTTATTTGAAGACCTCATGGGAAACAGCTTCTGAACTTTTTCCTGTGTGAATTCCCACCGTGTTCCTGTAAAAGACCCTTTTCCTTTCATGTTGTAAGTTAAACTTTTCATTAAGCCCCATCACATCTTCTTTACTGTAAAAATATTAAAAGGTTGTTTCCAAGTGGAACAGCTAATGAACTTCTAATTATTGCAGACATATTTTTGAGATGTAAAAAGAATTTAAAATTAAATGATAAGTCTTAGAGGCGAGTGAGGAATAAAATGGATGTAAACATTTACATGGGATGCATTAGAATTCTGCTGTGTGTATTGTCATTTGGTTGAACCAAATTATGAACAGTGACTAATAATAAAAAGTCAATACTTAATGATTTAAAATTTGCTTCCTTGCTTCTTACAAGTGAATTAGAAGCCTTGGATGAGTTCTTATCAAGAACTTTGAGCCAAACTTAATCTTTTAATGTTCCCTTTGTACAGGAATCTCACCTAGAAAGACATCTGAACAGTTAGGAAATGTGTGTTAAAGTCAGTGAAAAAGTCTTAAGAGCAATTGGACATTTTAACTGTAATGTGATTACTTCCATGTTTCTCTCTCCACATAGTGAGTTTTCATATAAGCCAAAGAAATCATATCAAGGTGAAATGTATGTTAAGAGTAGTCATGTTCATGGGGTTTCAATCATAATATGCTTTTTGTGAATTGTTCAAATATGTCTGTGACTGGGACGAGGAAGGCTTGACCAAACAAAATGGAGTTCCATTTCATGGCCTATTTTCCACAAACTATTTTTTTGGGGGTGGGGTGGGATTAGGGATTGAACCAGGGTTGCTTTACCACTGTACCACACCCCCACCCCTTTTCATATTTCAATTTGAGACCTGGTCTTAAGTTATTTAAGGCCTTACTTAATTGCTGAGGCTGGCCTCAAACTTGTGATCATCTTGCCTCAGCCTCCAAGTTGCTGGGATTGTGGATGTGTATGTACTACCATGCCCATCCAAATTTGTTTTTAATATGAATTCTATTTTGGGGGTTGAAAGCTTTAGGCACTCTCTTGCTCTGATGATTCCTGCAGGCCTTGGCAGTTATCTAGTTTATGCAGAAGTGTACTTTGGCAGTGTTTGATAAGCAACGTTTCTATAATCCTGCCTTGTATACAACTTGAAATTTATTTTTGTTTCTAATATTAAATTTAGTTGAGACCATATACATGTAATTAGATGAAAATATACTTAACAGTACAATGCACAGTGCTCAGATTTGAACTTCAATCCAGGAGGACCAAACTAATTTTAATCACTTTTAAGCGTTTTCCATGCTATGATCTCTCCCAGTTCAACTGTCCCCATATTTGGTGTTCTGGGGATTGAACCCAGGTCCTTGTGATGCTAGATAGGTGCTGTATCACTGAGCTACATCCCCAATCTCCCCACCCTCTGCCTTTAATTTTTCTTTTCTTTTCTTTTCTTTCTTTTTTTTGAAACTTTGAGACAGGTTCCTGCTAAGTTGCTGAGGCCGGCCTTGGACTTGTGATTCTCCTGTCTCAGCTTCCTGAATTGCACATCTATCCCTGCATTTGAAAAACAAAAATGTTCAATGGGCTGAAGGTGTAGTTCAGTGGTAGAGTGCTTCTCTAACATTTGTTAGTCCCCCTGGGTTTGATCCCTAGCAGATTAAAAAAATGTTCAAGGAAAAATGTGCTTCAAATTTTGAAACCAGGTAAATATTGTCTCTATTTGGAGAATCAAAATTTAAAAAAAAAATCTAAATCTTTTTAATCAGTGGTAAAACAAAAAGCCATGGATTTAGGCCTACAGATGATTTTGTGATCATTGATGGGGTGTGGGAACTAGATATAAATAATTATAAATAAATAAGACTTACAAGTCTCATGACATGTCTACAAAAATCTGATGGACATGAGCTTTCCTTCTGCAGGTTTCCCACCCATTTTGTAGTGAGGATTGGGAAAAGCTTCTGGCATAGAAATACGTGCATGCACTGGGGAGGCAGGGAGTGTGTATAGCTGCCATAGGGAGGATATAGAGAAGAGGGATTCTAATGACTTCTCTGTTTCTTGGCATGATCCAAACAGCGTTTTTTGTAATGATGAACCTGCAGTGAGGGCAGATATGTTTTTGCACTCATCTGTACATACACAGTCCCTGAGGAATTTATTTTTAGGGTTAGTCTCAACTGTTTACCATTTCAAGAAATCAAAGTTACATAACCCTTGGCATACATAATACATATTGCCTTGAACTGGGAGCATGAATGTGTGACCTTAGAAACAACATATGCAATGTTAATGGCAGTACATGATTTGACTGGTTGTCACTATTGGACTTTTTAAATCATGGGGACCTTTAAAAGTAGCTGTCATATATGATCCCCTGGAACATTTGGGCTGGTGGGTTTTCCTCTTCCTTACAAGAGGCACTGACCTATTAATTAAAAAGATAACCATCTACCACCATGACCTTAAACTTTGTTCCTGGGATAAGATCTTTTACTTTGTTTGATAATCAGTAAAGTGTACGCTTATGAGATCCGGAAAAAGGTAACTTATAACCTCAAGAAATGGGCTTTATCATATATACCAGAATTCCAGAGCTCTTTTAGTACTGGGGATTGAACCCAGGGCACTTCACCACTGTGCTACATCCCTAGCATTTGGTTTTTTTGTTTGTTTTGAGACAAGGCCTTCCTAAATTACTGAAGCTGACCTCAATCTTATAATCCTTATAATTTCTTCCATAGTTCTTGCTGGAAGAAATTATCCAATAAACTCGAATGAAAATCCAACCATACTGTGTAGCTTTCTTGAAAATAATTTCAAGGTAGAAGGAAAATCCAGGAGGGCCAATGTAAGAACTAATTTTTACCTTATACCAGACTTGCAGAGAGACAATCATTTAAATGCATTAATATGAGTCCAATACCTAATTACCACAGATTGGAATTTTGATACGTGCTAAGTAATTCATTTGAATGAGAAAATAGTGACTATACTTTTACACAGAAGTATATTTAATTTGTGTGGGGTCAGAACCTTCAAGAACCAAATTTTGTCTTGGCATGTAAAATATCTCCAAATGGATAATTATCTCAGGGGGACACAGACTGTCCTATTAGATCTCAAGCTCTCTTAACTCTAATTAAAATATTCAGGTTTAGAGAAGGAGAGCTGACGGGGGACAAGGAGATACAATCTTTATCAATTACTCAAAGGTCATGAAATTCAGGATTTTGTTGTTTAGGTTCTTACAAGTTGCTTGAAGTTTCAACACATGTATAAGAGGGATCCTTGAATAATCAGAAATCTAGAAGACTCCTAGGGAAATTTCGGAGGAATTAACAAGAGTTCTTTTTGGAAAATTGAATCTTAAAATTTGGAATTTCAGAATTATAATGGCTACTCTGAATTTCTACTATGTGTTAGGTACTTACTATGCCTTATTCAGTCTTCATAACTGCTGGACAGATAACAATCTCTTTCACAGTTTAAGAATCAAAAGCTCAGATCAAGTAATTCGCACCATGGTATAAATCTAATATTGGGTGGGTAGCGCTGAGATTTGGAATCAGGCTAACTACAGATTTGGCCCACTGAAAACAAAACTACTACCATCCCAGGAACTAAAAGAAAATGAGTTAACTTTTCTGAATTGGCCTTGCAAATAATAAAATCACTCGTAGATATATTATAAATTTTCTTACATGAGAAAAGGGAATTGAAATATGGCTAGGAGGTTTTGTCGAATTTGCTGAAGGTCGGGAGCACCTCCAATATGAGAAAGGACCTTGCTAAGGCGAGTATTTTTAACACTAGGATCAACGGCTACGCAAGTGCGGGTGGCAGGCCAGTCTTCCACTAGAAAGAGGCAACATCTTGGCATGAGTTCCAAGAGTCAGTCTCCTAGAAGGGATGCGCCCTGTCGCAATGGATAGGTGCAGGCCCCGCCTGCCGCTTACTCGGTCCTACTTCGAGGGCGGGGACAGCGGCAAACCCCCCTTCTTCAGCCCCAGTTCTGCAAACCAGTGTGACAAGCAGAAGCAGCCTAGGTACCTTGCGGAGGCTCCAAGCTTTGCCCGCCTAGCGGTCGGCCGCCAGCGGGCCGGGATGCAGCTCCGCGGCGCGGGCCCGCAGCTACGCAGGTCCAGCGGGGCTGCGGAGGGCGGGGCCCTGGGCGGGGCGCAAGGGCGGGGGGCGGGGCCGCCGGCAGCTCGCGCGCGCGGCCGAGGCTCAGCGCGCTGTCGCGCCGGCCCGGCGTCCCTGAGCAGCCTCGGCCGCCGATGGGGGAGGTGGAGCCGGGGCCCGCGGGCCCGCTGGAGCCCCCAGAGCCGCCCGAAGCGCCCGTGAGCCGCCGGCCGGGAGGGATCCGGGTCCTGAAGGTGAGGCGAGGGGCGACCGGGCGGGCTGGGGAAGGAAACCAGAGGGTCGAGGCCGCCTCTGCCCCGCCCGAGGCCGGAGGCAGCCGGTGACCCCGGCCCCTCGTCGTCCTGTCGACTCCGCGGCTCAGCAGCTCCACACGCGGCTTGGGGCGCCTCCGCCGAGGCCTCCGCGCCGTGTCCCCCGCCGAGGCCTCTGCCGCCTCGGTCCCCACCGCTGCCCATCCCTGGCCGCTTGCCACCCGCCTGGCAGGCCCACGCCTTCGGGCCGCTGGCCGCCGCCGCCCACCGGCTCCTTCGCCGCCCCGCGCCCGCCTCTGCCTCCTTCGGCCGCGCCCCGAGCCCGGGGGCCGCCTCCGGGGGGCTCCGAGGGCCGGCCGCTGCTGGCGGGAGCGGGACTGCAAGTACGCAGGGCTCTCCCCGGACACCTGAAGACATCACCCCAGCGGGAGGATGGCGGCGGTGATTGGTCGGGCGCCGCGGTGTGCGCGGGCTGCGCCGGTGGAGCGGGCACACTCTGCCCTCGGGGCTTACTGCCCGAGTTCCGACCCGGCGCCGGCTCGGAGGCGCGGCGGGGGAGAGTCCCGGGCGGAGCTGCTTCCCCGGGACTCGCCGGGCGGGTGGCGGGGGGGACGGGGCGCTGGACCGAGGGGGGCACTCCTGCTCGCGGGAGCCGGCTGGCGAGCGGCGGGGACCGCCGTGGGGGAGCCGTTATGCAACAGGCAGCTAGCGGGGTGCTCGGCCGGCCCTGGGGTGGGAGGTGTGGAAACCGCGGCGGGCGAGGGGTGAGAAGTTTCGGGGAAGGAGGAATGCCTCAGGCGCGGAGGGAACCGTGCGCTGTCTAAGGGGAAGGCTTGTGGGAGGCGAACTGGGTGTTCTCTGCTGGCCTTTGAAATAGTTGCGGAGAGATTTTTCTGGAGGTCAAATATGTAAACTAGGTGTCCTCCCAGGGTAGGAATGGAATTCCTCTAGACTTATCTAGGGAGGAATCGGCAGAATTTAAAACTTGCGAAGGGGAGGAAAGGGAAAATATCATTGAGAAGATCTGATGTGTTTCAAAAATAGTTTGCAAAACAATAAAAATATATGTATTAAAAATACAGTGTCATAATTGTTAACGTTATTGTTGAGCAGTGTTTTGTCGTTAAGATTTTTGGAAGTACATCACAAAGATAAATGTAAAAAAAAAAAGTAGATTTGATGGACCTAGTGATTCCATGAAACATCTAAACCAGTACCCTGTAAAATTTTAAGCATTTCTTGTTGTCTTCTACTCTTAATGCACTGACTTAAATAACTTTTGATCATTTACTCAGACTTCTTCATAAACCTTAAACTGATTTACTGAAATTTATTTAACCATAAATTGAAATATAATTACCCAGTCTTTTGGATTTTTAAAATTATAAAGTCACACAATGTAAATTGTGTATGAGTTCAGTAAAAAATGTTCTATTGGCCTGGGTTATCAGCGAATGGCAGGTTTGAGAGACAGGTAATGCCTTCTAGCCTAGAAGGCAAACAATTTTGTTTTTTGTTTTTGTTTTTGTTTTTTTTGTGGTAACTTCTTTGTTTGTTTGTTTGTTTTTGGTGGCAAGGGAATGAATTGTGGCAGGAATTTAAAAAATAAACTTTATTGATGACAGTTTTCCACTGGTTCCCTGAAGTTCCAGTTTCTGGACATTAGAAAGATTCCGGTGGTCTTGATTTTAGTACTGTTTCTGCTGTGAGAGGCTGTCTCTAGGCCTTTGCATACCTTGCTTTTCTGTATATGGCTAACACTTTAATTCTTGCAAATAAATGAATGGTCATGGAGAATAAATAGGTGCTGCCAATTCCACATACAGATTTTCTCTGGAGTGGCAGAATGACTGACTTTTGTGTCAAGTAAAACCAGCAAAGAATACATAAGTAAACAGATGACTCTCTGAACTGGGAAGAAAGTCATGATCACTCTCATATTTTTCTCTGAAGATCCTTCAGAAAAGACTTCCAGGCTGCCACTGAAGCTCAGTGGTAGAGATTGTGCGTAGCATTTACAAGACCTTGAGTTCAGTCCCCAGCACCATAAATAAATAAATAAATAAATAAATAAATAAATAAAATTATAAGAGAGCTGGGCATGGTGGCATGTGCCTATAATTCCAGAGGCTCAGGAGGCTGAGGCAGGAGAATTTTAAGTTCAAAACCAGACTCAGCAATTTAGAGAAACCCTGTCTCAAAATAAAAAATAAAAAGGGCTCAGGATGTGGCTCAGTCATTAAGTGCCCCTGGGTTCAATTCATGGTACCAAAAAAAGAAGAACTTTTTAATTCTTTCTGTAACTCCTTTATACTTAATATCAAATTATGAACATCATTATTGAATAATATGTCTTCATAAAAAGCCTAATTTAACTAAGCCAGTATAACATCCAGCCTAGATCTAGGTCCATCTTTATGGGTTTTTGGCATATTTCATTTAAAATATGCTCCCAATGATAGGCATGATGTTGCATTCCTGTAGTTTTAACTACTCAAGAGGCTGAAATAGGTGGATTGATCACTTGGGCCCAGGAATTCAAGCCAGTGTGGGCAATATAGGGAGACCACATCTCAAAAAAAAAAAAAAAAATTTCTCAAATTGCTGAATGATAGGATTGTAAATTTTTCAATTTTCTACAATTTGAGATATGATTTTTAAAAAATTCTCTCTGTGGAAGATATGAAGTTACAACTAATCTAGTTGGTGAGTTGGACATGAGTTTTTTTTCCCCCTAAGAATAGTTTTAAGTTTTTATTAAAATAATATGGGTATATGGTTTATAAGTCAATATCAATAGTTGTTTTAGAGACAGATTTATTTAGGAAAGCAGGTGTTCATTCAAGGGAGAATGTGGGCTCTCTCAGGGAAGTGACTTTTTTGAGGGGGTGGGGTAAAGAAAGAAATACATATTCAAGGGAAAATGCAGGCCATCTCCAGTGGTTCAAGCAGGCAATACCAAACATTTTTGGTTACTGAAATATTTTTTTTTCTCCTTATCTCACCCATGTGTGCCAAAATATTCCAGAATGTTTATATTCCCAGAGATGAGCATTTATTGTTTTAGTTTTCAGTGCAGAAACATCCCCCATCTTTTTTTTTTTTTTTTTTAAGAGAGAAACAACTTTATTTAGTTTTTCGCATGGCTTTAGTTGCTCCAACATTTAGCTGTGTACGTGGTGCTGGGGTTTGAACCCGGGTCCTCATGCTTGCCAGGCAAGCTCCAAAACCGCTGAGCCATCGCTCCAGCCCCAACATCCCCCATCTTAAGGTATTTCACATCCTCATAGAACTCACTGAGTTGGGAGAGTTGCTTTTCAGACTTTGTTTTCATCGTGCATATATTAAAGTTAATGTATGTGGGTGTTTAACCTACCTTTGAACTGATTACAGGCTTTATTCTTACTATCATTTTTAGAGAGTTATGGGATTTTATTTTTTATTTTTAATTTTGAGACAGGGCCTTGCTAAGTTGCTGAGACTGGTTTTGAACTTGCAGTCCTCCTGCCTCAGCCACCCCAGCAGCTGGGATTGCAGGTGTGTGCCATCAGGCCTGGCCATTTTTAGAAAGATGAAAGTATGAAAGTGAAATGGTGGGTTCTCAATTTATGGCTTACTCAAAAAAGTTTTGCTTTCTAGAAGGATCTTTAAATCTAAAATGCACTCTTTATACACTTGTTTGTTGTGAGGAGTGATTAGAGTTGTGCTCCCTTTTAGATAAGTTTGTGATAATAGCTTTTATGTAAGAGTAAGGGAGAAAATAAATGTTCTCAATCTAGCAATTCCAGTGGCATGCTTATTTTAAAAACTGAAGGCAGCTCAGAGGACAATGTCATCTGCAGTACTATCTGCTAAGAAGGCCTTTCTAGTAGTTACCTGATGCTTTAGGCAGTGGACCAAAACATTCCTGAGAAGGAAGCACTAGGTAATTCAGCAGTGGCTAATAATAGCTAAACAGTGTTGTCTAGATGGTCACTATAAGACAGCGCATTCACAAGGCTTTTTCAGTTCCTTTGATCAGATTCAGGAGAACATCTACCAGAGCTCTAACTCAGCTGTCTGTCTTCACAGCATAGAGTATATCATAAGGGTAGGACATAAATCCTCTGAGGTAAAGGATTACCAACATCACATATGTATATTTTGATGGGTTAATGTTCCTTAAGGAATTTTAGTCTTAAGGGAGTGTATATGCACACTTAACAAATGACTGGTAAAAGTTCTCGCAGAAGAAAAATCGTTTGTGAACTAATATAATACTTCCTGGGGGATTTCTTGAAGATTCTAACACTGTATATTTCAGTGGGCTGTTATTTGACCTTATAAAGTTTTTTAAAAGAAACCTTTTGGTAGTTGGATGGAATTCTATCTACTTAGTCTTTCTCTCTTACTGCAGAATACAAAGCTTTTTTTTTTTTAAGTGAAATGCCAATCAGTCCTTTTTTTTTTTTTAAAGAAAGAGGGACAGTGAGAGAGAGAAAGAGAGAAACAATTTTTATTTAGTTTTTCATGTGGCCTTCGTTGCTCCGAGACTTCATTGCATATATGGTGCTTGGGTTTGAACTTGCGTACTTACGCATGTTGGGCAAGTGCCTTACCGCCCAGCTGCTGCTCTAGTCCCCAGAGCTTTATTTTGTGTAAATGTTTCTCCATAGTGTAGAATACTTATCACAAAGGCCATGTAATGTTTTTCAGAGATTAAAAAGTAAGGAATAGGGGCTGGAGCAGTGGCTTAGTGGTTATGGCGCTTGCCTGGCATGTGCAGGTACGCGGGTTCAAACCCCAGCACCATGTACACAACAAAGTGTCCAAGCAATGAAGGCCACATGAAAAAAAAGTAAGGAATATTCAGAATTTACCAGTGGCTAACCATTAAGTGACTATAAATATTGAATGGCACAGATATGATGGCTCTTGTATGTATGAAACAAACACTTGAAAGTCCATTGTTAATTCTGAAATGTTCAGCTTTGAGAAAATGCCCTTGATGGAAAAAAAGAGAGGCCTCGTTCCCACTTGTAGCAGGGATTTATCCTATTTCTCTAAAGTTACAGTTGACAGTATCCTTTGTGCTTTTGAGTATAACACAAATCTCCAAGATCCTCAGAAATGATGAGTTTAAACAGTGGGGTCATTGCTTGATCTTACTTCCATGTGGGAATGTCTGGTAGCTTTTCCTTCCTCCTTTACTATCTTTAGAAATTTAATTTCAATTTAACTTTAGCGCTCAACTGTTTAATCAAAACTAATATTTGCTTTATTTATAGGTATTTTTGTTTTCCAACAAGGAATACTAGTGAAAGTATTTTATTTATTCCCTTTCATTTTGTAGCTGACACAAAGAAAAGATTGTAGGGTTTTCTGCAAAAATGGATAATGTTTTTCAAAGTTTGTTCAGCCTCTTATCGTAGGTAACTGAACTGAGGTACAGATTAGGTATACATTCCTGTGCTGTCAGCTCAGTGTCCACATGGAACTCTGTGGTACTCTGTGTTACAGAGGAGCAGGAAGAGGCTTAGTAGGGGAGAAGAAATAATGAATAAATAACTGTATGATCAAGGTGAAGAAGTTCTTTTGAGGAGAAAGTAGTCATTCTAGGAAGCAGGGGAGAAGAGATGGAAGATGCAGGTGAGTATGATGTCTGAGTAGAGCTGAAGAATACCTTGTCATGTGGATAAGGTAAAGAAGGATGTTTCAGTTAGCATTGTGGAATACTTTGTGTATTTGGGGAGCTGTAAATAGTTGGATATGACTAAAGCAGAATGAAGGGCAGTGGAAAATGAAACGAGAAGTATGTTGGTTTAATTATCAGTGAAAATATCTTTTTGATTAAAGAGAGCAGAAATGGCCCATCATAAAAGTAAAAAAGGCAAATGTTGACTTAGAAATTTGGCAGTAGCAGTTGTTTTTGTTTTTAGATAGCTTGATTTTACAATATGTATGTAAATTTCACATACCTAGGTTATCAAATGCAACATTAATTTTTTGAAAACTGGAAATGGAAAGAATATTTGTACAGTATTGTGCCAGTACTATACTTGTTTATTTGGAATATGATGAGGTAGAGAGTTAGGACCTTAGAGAAACTTAAAAATATTCATAAAAAGAAATATCTAGCCAGACATATTCACTCATGTCTGTAATCTCAGCTATTAGGGAGCCTGAGACAGGTGAATTATTAGTTTGAGGCTAGCCTGGGCAGTTTAGTGAGACCTCATCTCAAAATAAAAGTGGTAAAAACGGCTGGGGAGGTAACTCACTGGTAGAGCACCCTTGGGTTCAACCCCAGCACTAAAAAAAACCCACCAAAATATTTATTACAATATTGTTTCTAGCAGAGAAACATTGGAAATAGATTGAATATTCTCAGTAGAACAGTGGATAAATTGCAATATATTCTCATATAATGGAATATTATTCTAATGAATGAACTGGGTGTATTAACATGGATATCTCTACTTTTTTTATTTTAAAGAAAGTGGGGCAGTGAGGGAGATAGAATCAACTTTATTTAGTTTTTCATGTAGCTTTCATTGCTCTGTGACTTCGTTGATATGCGGTGCTGGGGTTAGAACACATGTACTCATGCATGCCAGGCAAGTGCTGTAACCACTGAGCCACCACTCCAGAGGATGGACACTCTTTACCCCCTCAGAGAAGCCAAATAATACTTATGCAGTCGTTTAATTCTGAAAAATTCACAATCACACACACACACACATACACACACACACACACACACACACACATTTATATTTCTTATGTGGGCACGATATAGAACAATCAAGATACTGGAGTGTGGGCGATGTGGGGTAACTATGGCTTAAGATCAAGTGCTTATCATATTGTTACTTTATACACATTTATGATTATGCAACAACTCAACTCCTTAATTAAAAAAAAATCTCAGGAAAAAAAATGATGGGTATGGCAGAGGGAGAAGCTCCACAGGAAAAGAGGATACATGAGCAGAATTGGTGAATATAAAATAGGTGTGCTGGGGATTGAGCATGTCTAATTCAGTAAGTGTTCTAACTAATAATTTCTTTATCTTGATATTTTTTAGAGAAATATGAAACGAAATGGTAGCAGAAATTGTTTAAATAGGAGAAGTAGGTTTGGTTCTCGAGAAAGAGACTGGCTACGAGAAGATGTGAAGAGAGGCTGCGTTTACCTTTATGGAGCAGACACAACCACTGCCACTACAACCACCACTTCCCCTGCTGCTTCCTCCTCATCCTCAGACTTACATCTTGTCCTGTGCACAGTAGAGACACCAGCATCAGAAATTTGTGCTGGAGAGGGAAGAGAAAGTCTTTATTTACAGCTTCATGGAGACCTGGTCAGGTGAGATCTGAGTTTATTGCTAATTCTACTGCAATATAAGTTGCATGTGTTTCTGCTTGGAAGTGGACTTTAGGATTTTAATCATGCTGGAACTTAGGTTGATAATAGCCACTAGACTAAAAAAGAGATTTGTTCCTAGAATGCTGACTTTGTGATTCTTGAATTTAGAAACTATCATGATATAAATTTTGAGTTCTTGTGTTTGGAATATACTATAGGTCACATATCTAAATTTAAGATAAGTATTTAAAAATTAAATTATTTTGTAGCCTGGAATGATAGCACACTTCTGTAATCCCAGAGACTCAGGAGACTGAGGCAGGAGTATCACAAGTGAGAGGCTAGCCTCAACAACCTAGCTAGTCCCTGTCTTAAATAAAAAATAAAAAGAACTGGGAATATCTCAGTGGTAGAGCACCCTTGTGTTCAGTGCCCAGTATAGCACCAAAACAAAAGAAAGATTAATTATTTTGAAAACTGTAAATAGAATGAAGTTGAATTATATAAAAGGGTATAGAGAAGTAAGTCCCCTTTTGTCCCCTGTGCTTCAGCCACTCAGATCTTTTCATGAAGGTAGTTACTACCAGTTTCTTATGCATCCTATGGGTATTTTGTGCAATTATAAGCATGTAAGACCTGGTCTCAAAATATACAAAAAAGGGTTGGGGATGTAGCTCAGGGGTAGAGTACTTAGCATGTACAAGGCCCTGGGTTCAATCCCTCTTACTGCCAACGCCCCCCTACCCCCCTAAAAATACCCTTAATGTAAGCATGTCATGCATGAGTATGTCTCTAAATAAATTTTTAAAACTAATGATGTTGTATTCAACACATTGTTGACTTAATATCTCTAAGAGAGCTTTCCATGTTACTTTTCATAGTTATCATTTATTTAATGGTTATAATATTACTTAATTCTGTGAATTCACCATGAATTTAGTCAATCAACTGTTACGGACATTCAACTTATTACCAGTTTTTATGCTTACAAACAATGCTGCAGTAAATGTCCTTATACTTTTGCTGTCTCTTGCGTGTGGAAATCTTTCTGTAGGATAATTTCCTAGAAGTGAAATTGCTGACTGGGCACTGTGGTGCACACCTGTAATCCCAGTGACTCGGGAGGCTGAGGCAGGAGGATCCCAACTTCAAAGCCAGTCTCAGTAATTTAGGGAGGCCCTAAGTAACTTAGTGAGACCCTGTCTCAAAATAAAAAGGGCTGGGGAGATATGACTTAGTGATTAAACACCCTAGTACCAAAAAAAAAAAAAAAAAAGTGGAATTGCTGGGTCAATGATATGACCATTTATAATTTTGATAGCTATTGTCAATTTCTTCTTCATAGAAGTATATTTCCATCCAAAATATAGAAATATACCCATTTCTCTCTCTCCCTCTCTCTCTCTTTTTTTTTTTTTTGGTACTAGGGATTGGATCCAGGGTGTTTAATCACTGAGTCACATCCCCAGCCCTTTTTATTTTGAGACAGGGTCTCGCTAAGTTGCGTAAGGCCTCCCTAAATTACTGAGACTGGCTTTGAAGTTGGGATCCTCCTGCCTCAGCCTCCTAAGCTGCTGGGATTTCAGACATGCACCACCACACTCAGCCTCCCATTTCCCCTTACTTTCTCTAAGATATGTTAATATTTAACTTTACATGTATATGTAGACACATACTCAAGTATGAGGACATATCTGCTTGTAAATAGAAATGATTCTTGGGCCTCAAGCATGCTAGGCAAGCACTCCATCATTGAGCTACAATTCCCAACCCCTTGACTATTTTTTTATTTTTATTTTTTTTTAGGGCTGAGGACCGAACTCAGGGCCTTGTGCATGCTAGGCAAGCGCTCTGCCACTGAGCTAAATCCCCAACCCCTCCCTTGACTATTTTTAAATTAAAAAATCATAAAGTTAGGGGGCTAGAGTGGTGGCTCAGTGGTTATGGGGTTTGCCTGGCATGTGCGAGGACGCAGGTTCGAACCCCAGCACCACATGCCCAACGAAGTATTGGAGCAATGAAAGCTACATGAAAAACTAAATAGAGTTGATTCTCTTTCTCTCTTACTATCCCTCTCTCTTAAAAAAAAAAATTAAGTTAGCATTCCAAAGCATAAAGTTAGCATTCTTTTCTTTCTTTCTTTTTTTTTTTTTTTAAAGAGAGAGGGACAGTGAGAGAGGCAGACAAAGAGAGAAACAACTTTATTTAGTTTTTCACATGGCCTTCGTTGCTCCAACACTTAGTTGTGTATGTGGTGCTGGGGTTTGAACCCAGGTCCTCATGCTTGCCAGGCAAGCGCCGAAACTGCTGAGCCACCACTCCAGCCCCAAGACATTTCTTTTTCTAAGGCTGTTGTCTTAGATTTTTGCAAAACTGAGAAGAATTTTGGTATTTCATTGTTTTATATTTCATTTCTTTTAATGAGTGAAGTCGAGCATATGTACACAGGTTTAAAAGTAATTCATATCTTAAAATTTTTATATAAACAAAGAAAAAGTCTCACATAATTTTATACTGTGTATACGAACTCTTTTAGCTTTAAAAAAATTACCATTAGTTCTTTGAATTAGACATCAAATAAAAGCTCTTTGAATGCATGACCATTGCTTTTCTGTCTTCCTCATTCCCTCTAATAAAAAAAAATATCTTGAAACAGTTCAAAGCTGTGAACTCAATACTGTTGAGGTGAGAAAGGAAGCTCCCACTTACACCTTAAGAGTGGTAATAATAGTAACACCTTTAGTTAAAAATTGATGTCATTTTAAAAGTGTAAACTGAAGTTTACTATATATTCCTTTTGAGATTTGGATTAATTCTTGAAAAAGTAGATTAGCATTTGAATGTTTTCCTTGTTCACCAGTTAACTACATTTGCTGAATCTATTTGTACAATGAAAGGATCAGAGTAAAGGTGATCCTTAGGCTTTCCTAAATCTTAGTGCTGATTCTGATCTAATTTTATCTGGTGGAACGCCTTGACCTAGATCTTAGCTGTTGGTGATTGATTGAATTAACTTATTCAAGCATGTGACTTTCTTGTTTGTTTACTAATGTATATGTATGCAAAACCATTAGAAATGTGGAGAACCCCCCCACACCCAGAATTGGGTTTGCTACTACTAGTTGTAATATTAGTTACTAACTAGTTGTGTAATTTAGAATCCAAATGTGATATAGTTTACTTATATAAATCGAAGTTGTACCTAAAGTAGAAAGTTTTAAGTGTTTTTAGCACTGCAGCCTATTTATGATGAAATAACCTTTTGAGGATATAATTAATCAGAAAATAATGAAAACCCTGTTTAACTGTAGCTTGAAAGAATGGATATGCTATCATTGCTGTAATAGGAATTCAGGAACTTATCCAAGTAAGGATGATGAGGATGAGGATGATGATAGATCTCCGCTAACGTTAGTGCTTCCTTGTACTAGTCAGTGTGCATAGTGCTTTGTACATGTTTTCTCATTAAATCCTTATAATAATTGCAAGGGAAGTAGTCTCAATTACTTTCAACTGAGGAAGAGACTTTGCAAGAAGTCCAGGGTCAGGGTCAGGGTCAGGCAGTTATGACCAGGCCTACTAGGCTGGTGAGGGAATGCCTAACATTCAAGGAAGATGAGGTCCTGCAGGAGTGGTGCCACTGCCACAGCAGCTTCCTTTACTCAGGTTTACTGCTCAGGCACACCTATTTCAAGATCATCTTTAGATCTCTTACTCAGCCGTTAATTGCTTGAGTTCAGCCTTATATTATCTAATCAGAGGAGAAGGTACTTTCTTCAGAGTGGCCCTTTGTTAGATAGCAGACAAGCTAAGGGATCATCATGATTAAGAATCTTTTTACTGATGACTGAAGTGTGATGTTTTCATTGACGAAATCTTGGAAAGCGGAAAAGCGTAAGGACAAATAATAATATTCAATGCTTATGCTTATGAAGATTGCCTCTTCTCAGCTCTACTGCTGCATCCCCATCCCTTTTTGTTTTTAATTTTAAAATAGGGTCATGTAAGTTCCAAGGCAGGCCTCAGACTTCCTCCTCAGTCTCTAAAGTAGACATACACTTATTTTTTTTGTTTTGGTTTTGTTTTTAGAGAGAGAGAGAAAGAGAGAGAGAGAATCAGTTTTATTAGTTTATCATCTGAATTTTGTTTCTCTGACACTTAGTTGTGTATATGGTGCTGGGGTTTAAACCCGGGTCCCTGCACATGCCACTGCAGTGTGCCACTGCTGAGCTACCTCTTTGGCCCCAGAATACACTTCTGTTTTTTAAAGAGAGAGGGAGACAGTGAGAGAGAAAGAGAGAAACAGAGAATTGATTTTATTTCTTTTTTTTTAGTTTTTCATGTGATTTTCATTGCTTTAACACTTTATTGTGTATGTAATGCTGGGGTTCAAACCCAAGTCCTTGTGCATGCCAGGCAAGTGCCATAACTGCTGAGCCACCATTCCAGCCCCCAGAATACACTTCTTAATAATTATATTTTTGGGCTTATGCTATATATTCAATTTTATATTCTTTTGCTTCATTTAATAGATCATCTTAATACACTGTTATTAAAATTCTTTGGATACCTTTTTTTTATAAAGAGAGAATTTTTTATTTTTTCATCTTTTTTTTGTTTTGTTTTTTTCTCCACTTAGTTGTGTATGAGGTGCTGGGGATCAAACCTGGGTCCTTGCAGATGTCAGGCATGTACTTTACTGCTGAGCCACCTCTCCAGCCCTAGATGCTAGTTTTTTTTTTTTTTTTTTTTTTTTTTTTTTTTTTTTTTTTTTTTTTTTTTTTTTTTTTTTTTTTTTTTTTTTTTTTTTTTTTTTTTTGAGAGAGGGACAGTGAGAGAGACAGACAAAGAGAGAAACAACTTTATTTAGTTTTTCACATGATCTTAGTTGCTCCAACACTTAGCTGTGCACGTGGTGCTGGGGTCCGAACCCGGGTCCTTGTGCTTGCCAGGCAAGCACCGAAACCGCTGAGCCACCACTCCAGCCCCCTAGATGCTAGTTTTAATAGCTACAGAATATTCCATTTTATGGTTATACTGTAAATTATTTAAAATTGAGAGGTAATTTGCAATAATGCTACAAAGGTTGGGTTCTAGAATGACAGTGTGTGGGTTCAAATTGTGGCTCTGCTATTACCATATAAATATATTATGATCTGTGCCTCAGTTTATTTTTCTGTAAAATGGAGGATAATGTTTACGTTGTTGAATTGTCATGCTGATTAAATTAATTACATGTTATACAGATTAAATGAATTAATACCTGTAAAGTAGTACCTTAAACTGTCCATTTCAGAAGCTTGTTAAAATAGATTCTCATTTAGTAGATGTAGGAGGGGACCTGAGATTATATATTTGTGTTAAGTTTCCAGGTTGTATTGAGTAGTAAGGAAGTAAATGATGTCTGGTATATAATAAGTACCCATTTTCTACCTCTTCTTCCCTCCTTCCCTCCCTCCCTCCCTCCCTCCCTCTCACCCTTTCTCCCTCACTCCCTCTCATTTTCAGGATTATTGGTCAGGCACTCTCCCTCACTCCCTCTTTCTTGTGTTGGAGAGTAAATGCAGGCCCTCTCACATGCTTAGCATATCTCTACCACCAAGTGACACCCCTAGCCCAGTACTCAGTACGTATTAGGGTTGTTTCAAATCATTCAACACTTAGTAATATTGCCTATAATCTTTACATTGCTGATTTCTCTAGGTGAGGGCCTAGATATGGATTATTGGGACTAAAATCTATGTTCTCTAAATCATCCTTTATTTCCTTTGTAACATTTTTTACATTGCGTACTTGTTACTTGAGTATAAGTGACGATTGCTAACTTTGAGAATTTTAGCACTTGAAGGAACCTTAGAGTGATATCCACTAGTGAAGGTAAGCCTGCTCAATCCTAACAACCCTCTTCCCCAATTATGTAGGGACTAGGGGTTTTGGTTGTCATAACTACTGGGGAGAATCAGCAGTGTTAGAGGGCAAAGGAGCAAGAGCTTAGTGTCTTCATTGGGATAGAATTATCCTGCACTCAAAGCCAGGAACTTCCCCTTGGAAATTACTGAGGCCATTTCCCTTTGTTTTATAAATATGAAACAGGCTTAGAAAGTCCAGGTTGGAAGCATGTGCCTTAAGTTAGCATGTGGTAGAAGAACTGAAGTTGGGGTGCCCTTATCTACCTGCCCAGTGTGTTCCTTACATTATTCTATGTGCCCCTCTCTTTGAACATTTCAAGTGATAAATGACTCACTAGTGAAACTTAGTGTAATCATTGCCTTCTGTCTGAAAAGTTGTAACAAGATCATATGTAATAAAATGGTTTGCCCTTTGATTCTTAGTCATCAAAATGACTAAAATTTCTAAGTGTTTGATAGCCATCTTTTTAAGATAAGATGAGAACTAATAAGATGTTTATAGCAGAAGATAACACCATGGGATCTGGGATTCTGATTTCTAATCCCTTTTCTGTCATTGATTTATTGGGTAATTTCTAAGTCAGCAAAATTTTGTTTACCACACACAGATACATACAAACACAGACACACATTTTTTTTACTGGGGATCACACATGTTGGTCAAGTGCTGTACCACTGAGCTACAATATGAGTCCTGTTTACCATAATTTGAAGTGGAATGAAAACTTGTTTCAGGATAATACTGAACTGATTACCAGTGAGGAAGGGAGAACAAGTTGTTTTGTTTTGTGCTTCATATTTCTGTACCATTTTACAACTTTATAAGGATGGATTATCATTACAAAATTGAAATATAAATAATTTATTTGGAAATTTTTAAAAAATATTTTAAAACTTCTTAAATCAGCATATATGTTACTTTTTATGGTAGGTCATAGTTTAATTGGCAGTGTATTTTCTCTCTTAATGGTTATTCTGACTCTATGTGGTTTACTGCAGTGTTCTTCTGACACTGAGCACCGAGTTTAGTGCTGACTTCACATATTAAAGGGCATGGTCCAGCTGGGAGTGATGATGCATATGCATGTCTATAATCCCAGCTACTTAGGAGGCTGAGGCAGGAGGATCACAATTTGCACTTTAGCCTGGGCATGATCCTGTCTCAAAATAAAAGGGATGGGGATGTAGCTCAGTGGTAGAGTACCCCTGGATTCAATCCTCAGTACTACTATAACTGACTGACTAACTAGAAAAATAAAGGATATGAATCCCAACAGGACTTCCTTACTCCAGCTGCTCTTTGGGAGTCTCCAGGCCATTTGCATTTCTGAATAATTGTCTCCAAATTTGGAAGTTCCTAACTACACAACCCCCTCAGGTTCAAATATTTGCTGGAAAGACTCAAAAGACTCAGGAAAGTTCTGTACTTAAATTTAGAGTTTTAATATAAAGAATACAAATCAGAATCAGCCAACTGAAGAGAAACAGGGTGAGATTTGGGAGAGTCCTTAGTGCAGAACTTCTGTGCTCTTTCCCACTGAATCTGTTACCCTTCTGGTGCTTTGAAGTGTTCACTAACCAGGAAGCTCCACTGAACTTCTACCGAGTTTTTTTTGGGTTTCATTATAAAGCCATGATTGATTGAATCATTCATTGTTCATGTGATTGAACTCATTCTCCAGTTCCTTGGTTTCCCCACCCAGGTCAAGCTGGTGCCAGTCCTCAACCCTGTGGCTTATTCTTTCTAATCACTAGTCCCCATTCTGAATTACCTTGTCTCTTAGCATAGACTTAGAGGGGACTTATGGGACTGTGAGTAGCAAGGACACTCTTTACTTAAGATCTAGAGTCTCTCTCCAAGAAACCAAAATACAAAGGCCAGTCATGTTCTTTATTATACAACAGTGGTGCATAAAAAAAAGTATATTTTTCAAATGATGGTTCATTAGACATTATAAAATACAGTAATTTTAAAAACAACCTTTTAGGTGCGGGGGGTATGAATAAATTGACGTAGGAAGAGCTTTTGAGCTCTCTTCCAAATAAATTATTTTAGCTGCATAAAATAATTTGATTTGGGGGCTGGACCGGTGGCTCAGCAGTTATGGTACTTGCCTGGCATGCACTATTACACCGGTTCAAATCCCAGCACCACACAGCCAAAGAAGTGTCAGAGCAACGAAAGCCAAATGAAAAACTAAATAAAATTTGATTCTCTGTCTCGCTGCTCCTCTCTTAAAAAAAAAAAATGTAGTTTGTTTAAATGAAGATTGACTTTGTAATGGAACTGATACAGGTTCAAACCGTGATATCATCTGCTAGTTTTGTGACTTTCAGAATCTTGTGACTCTCCCAACCTCATTTTTCTTATTTGCAAAATAGGTATTTGTAATATACCTTAAATACCTTTAGCATAGTGTCAAGTATAAATATTCTTACTGTTACCATTTGAATCTTTCATCATATTGTTGATGTTAACATTTGCAGATTTTATCTTTGTAGGTAGAGAGGAATTGTGTTTTAATCTGAATTTGATGTAGCGAATGCTGCAGTGTGTTTTTTGTTTTGTTTTGTTTTGTTTTTTTGGTTAGGTCTTTGATACCATGTTTATGCTTTTGCTTCCCACCATTAACTAGAAATTTTTTTTGGGGGGCGGCGATGCTAGGGATTGAATTTGGGGCCTTGCACATGTTAGGCAAGTGCTCTACCTCTCTATACCCTCAACCCTTAACTAGAACTCTTGTGAAATGATACTTAGGATGAAATTTACTCTTCTAACATGAATCTTAACTATGAGCATTGTTCAGAATAACAAATACAGAAAAATATTACTGATGGCTAAGAGACACAATCTGCCATTGATAGTATTGGTAGGCTGGTTTGATGAGAAATTATTATATGCACCTGTATTCAGATTTATATGGACTATAGTAGTGTTATTGCCACCCTAAAGCAGTATTATCAAATGGTGAACATATTTTTGTTGCTAGCATTACTCTCCTACTTTCTTCTATTTTGCATTATATAATTTCTCTTTGATTTGTGAGAAATTTAACAAATAGGTAATTACTACTCAGTTAAACTTTTGAAACTTTAAAACAAAAAATTGAGCTGTAAGCATATAATAACATTTCCCTCTCCCATACTCTACTCCCTTAGGCACATGAGTTTAATGAGTAAATGAAATTAGTCTTTCATTTTACTTGTTTTTGTACTTCTTTGAATATTACTTTTTTACTCATTTATGCTAAATTAATGAGAGCAGATGTGGAGATTCTCTTGATTTTTTTACCTGCCATCAGGGAAAATACTTTAAGTAGGAATATATAAAGAGGATTTTCAAAATTTACAGAGACTTTTATAGGCCAGGAAATTTGATCATATAAAATAAGTCAGCATTAGCGTTTCCATTTCTCTTAAGTTTTCTAGAGAGAAATAGGCAGATTGAACGAGCAAGAGTAAGTTTGAAAGTATAATTATTTCCTGGTCCTGAATATGTGATCATTATATGGAATTATAGTATTTAAGTACATTGAACTCTATATCATGAAATAGGGTTCAGATGGAATTTGTATTATATTAGGAAAGTGTCTTGGATACTCCCCAGACTTTTTCTTTTTCAGTAATTGGAATCAAACCCAGGGTCTTGCACATTGCTAGGTAGGCATCCTACCACTGAGCTATATCCCTAACCCTTTTTTATTTTTTATTTTGGGCAGATTCTTGCTAGATTGCCCAGGCTGGTCTTGAATTTGTGATCCTGTCTCCTCAGCCTCTTGAGTAGCACAGGTTACAGGTGTGTGCCACCATGCCTGTCTATGTGGCTCATAGACTTGAGTTCTAAAAGAGGGTAAAGGTCATGTGGCCCAATTTGAACCTATAGGAGTCTCTTTCAGCATTTTTGTGACAGATGGCTGTCTAGTTCTCTGTGAACAATTTTCCCCCCCAGGGATTGAACCCCATGGCGCTTAACCACTGAGCCACACCCCCAGCCCTTTTAATTTTTCTGTTTTGAAACAAGGTTTCACTAAGTTGCTAAGAGCCTCTCTAAGTTGCTGGGACTGGCTTGAATTTGTAGTCCTGCTGCCTTGATCTCCAAATTGCTGGGATTACAGGTGTGTGTCTTGTGCCTGGCCTCTGTGAGCAATTTTGAAACAGTGTGTTTCCCAATTGAGCATCAATAATTATTAAGATCCTTTCTCATATTTCAGTCAAATCTACCTTTGCAACTTCTAATTGTTCCTAGTCCCATTCATAGAATAATTCTCATCTGTCTTGACATCTGAAGATATAGCTCTTTGCACCTTTAGACTTTGTCTTCAAGTTCATCCTCCTTCAGTCATTCTTATTATATGGTTCGTTTACTTTGCTAATATACAGAATATCAGAAGTTCCTCTTAAAATGCATTTTTCTTGGAAAAAAATTACTGCTATAGAAAACACCTAACAGATTCCATAGATCTTTGTGAATTTTTATTTTCTTTGGCTGGAGATTAATTAATGTTTTTATTCTGAAAAGCTTGTTTTTCATTTCTGTTAAATTCTATATTTATTGATCTTCATGAACTTTTCTCCCCTTTTGGTCTTTGGTTCTTTGTAGTAGTTTATTCTGAGTTTTTTTCATAGTTTCTGGAAGATAAAAGACTGAAGTGAGTAATAAGGAGGGGGCAGGTTGTTTTATTTTTGTCGTTTTTGCACAGCAGCTTGATTCCTGTTCCTCAGTTGTCATTTGGATGCAGTTGTTTATATGCAGCTTTGTCGTGCTCCTGTTCCATTATATTTCTTACTTCAGTCTTGTTGCCAACAGCATTTTATAGTTTTTCAGCTACAAAACACAGATGTCCTTTATGTCTTTTTGCCATGATGGGCAGAATATAATTTTGTTCTAAGCAACATAATTCTTAAGTTTTCTAAACAGAATCCTTTTAATGTTCTTTAAGATCTTTTGAACATATACAGGCTTTTCTATGGTACTTTTTTTCCCTGTTATTTCAGGTGGAGGAAATATTCTATTTTCATTTTAATTAATTAAAATACAGTTCCAGTCCTAAAGTTTTTTAGAATTACAGTTGTCAACATGTTGTGGACACTTTCTATATGCAAGATATTTTTGCTATCCACCTTATTTTATGCAATATCATTATAACAGTATATTTCATAACAATCCTTTGAGTTAGATTTTTATTGTTTATTCCCATTTTACTGATGAGGGATATAAAATGAGAAGGTTACATAGTTTATACAGGGGTATGCAGTTGATAAATGGCAGACTGAGAGTCAAACCCAGGCAGTCTGACTTGGAGCCCACACTCTTAGCCCCACTGAATTTATTACTGTTTGCTTACTGATAAAAAAAAATTGTGAAAGGTCTGTCTTACTGTTTTGACTGGATAACACTTTCTGTCTACATGCAAATTGATCATCTTTGTTTTTAAAATATCTGTAAGTATTTTAAGTCTGTTTGATTTAAAATACAGTGTCATCAGGGACCATAAATGATTATAAGACATTTTGGTTTTATCTTAGCTTTTAGTCAGGATGATTCTGGGGGAATTACTGGGCTCTTCATTCCTAGTTTTTATGAAAGTGTCACCTGTGAAGCCAGTGGAAGTATATAGCACCTGGAACAGAGTAGGAAACCCCAAAGTGCATCTGTAGTTGTGTGTGTGACTTATGTGAAAGCAGTTATGGCCAAGTATTACCTTTTACATATCATAATTTTACTGCCTTTAAATTTAGAACATATTTTCAAAGCACTCAGAGGGTCTCTGAGATTCTTAAAGAGGTATGTAAGGTCAAAACTGTTTTATACTAAGACTTTAATTTTCCTTTTCATTTGCACTTTCTCATGGGTATGCAGTAGAACTTTCTGGAGACTGTGATATGATATCTCAAAAGATTGAAGACAAGCAGATTTGAGAATTTAGCTTTCTTCTGTTAAACCAGTTGTTAAATTTACAAAAATATAAAACAATACCTCTTCTCACTAAATTCTTTTTTATTTTTGAAAACATAAACATATTTAAAAATATTTTTGTTAATAACAATGAGTTTATTATTTAGGGTAAATGAATCAATCTTTGGAATTTTTTGACTTATATTAAATATCAATGGATATACCTCATGTAAACAGAAGCTCTTTGGTGTTCTCAAAGAATAGAGAGACTCAAAACTTTTAAAATCACTTCTTTAGAGTAGTTGTATCACGTGATACCAAAGGAAATCTTGACCTAGCAGGAAAAAAGAGTGTATTGAAAGATTAAAAAACTAAATGAAGCATTCTTACCAAATGTTTTTCTTTTTAATTGTGTGAGCAGGAGACTGGAACCCACTGAACGACCTCTTCAGATCGTTTATGAGTACTTATCCAAGCTGGGGTTTGATGATCCTGTTCGCATACAGGAGGAAGCTACAAATCCTGACCTTGGCTGTATGATTCGATTTTATGGTGGTAAGAATTTATCAGTGGCTTTGTCAATACGTTCACTATTTTATTTTATTTTTAAGTATGAGAGAATCACTTTTATTTATTTTTCCATCTGGTTTTTGTTTTTCGGCACTTAAGTTGTGTATGTGGTGCTGAGGTTCAAACTTGGGTCTTCAAGCCTGCCAGGCAAGTATTCTACCACTGAGCCACCGCTCTAGCCCAGTATATTCACTATTTTTAAGTTGGTTACTTGTGCCTCTGTCTGCCTTCAGCTTTTTACAACTATTTTATCAGAAGCTTTTTTTTTTTTAAGAGAGAGAAGGATAGTGAGAGAGAGAGAGAGAAAGAAAAAGAGAATCAATTTTATTTAGTTTTTCATGTGGTTTCATTGCTCTGAAACTTCATTGTGTACGTTATGCTGGGGTTTGAACTCAAGTCCTTGTGCATGCCAGGCAAGCACCATAACCGCTGAGCCACAGCTCCAGCCTCTCAGAAGCTATTTTTGAGCCAGTTAACTAATAAGTTAAAGACACCCACCCAAAAACTACAAGAAAAACAAGAGGTCAGGGAGTGAGGGAGGATTTAAAAGTATTAGCAAAAGTAACTTCCCTTTTTAATTTTGTTCTTTTGTTTTGCTAACTTATTACAGTTATTTTTATACCTTTACCAGAATGTTGATCAGATCATGCTTTTAATATGAGTTATTTTTTTCAGTCTCCTAGTAAAGTCTCTGAACTTTTAGCTAGCTCATTAATGTTGAGAAGTTGTTAGTGATTATCATATATGACTTGACATTTGATGAGTGTCAGATTTGTATATGGTGAATTCATGGGTTTTATTTTATTTTTTAAAGAGAATCAATTTTTATTTAGTTTTTTCATCTGGCCTTTGTTTCTGACACTTAGTTGTGTATGTGATGCTAGGGTTTGAAGCCAGGTCCTTGTACATGCCAGGCAAATGCCTGAACCACTGATCCACCTCTCCAGCCCCAATGCATGGGTTTTAAATCATTGATTTTTTACTTCGTCTTGTCTTCTGAGCATTCCCCACCCACCAGACTATTTCACCTGATCACTTGAGTAGTGAAATTATAGACTTATTAAAATGTGATACTTGTTTATTTTTGGTATTAGGGATTAAACGTAGGGGCACCTAACCACTGAGTTATATCCTTTTTAAAATTTTTAATTTTGAGACAGGGTCTCATTAAATTGCTTAGCACCTTGCTTAAGTTATTTTATTTTATTTTATTTTTTTAAAGAGAGAGGGACAGTGAGAGAGACAGAGAAAGAGAGAAACAACTTTATTTAGTTTTTCACATGGCCTTCGTTGCTCCAACACTTAGTTGTGTACGTGGTGCTGGGGTTTGAACCCGGGTCCTTGTGCTTGCCAGGCAAGCGCCGAAACCGCTGAGCCACCGCTCCAGCCCCTTGCTTAAGTTATTGAGGCTGGCCTTGAACTTGCAATACTCCTCTCAGCCTCCTGAGTCATTGGGATTACAGATGTTCACCACCTCATCTGGTTAAAATGAGATACTTTTTATGAATGTTACTTTCCAATTCTACATAACCTACTAATACTACCACTAAGTAAAATTCATTGAGCACTTACTGTATGCCTTTATACTTACAGATTACTCATTATAGTCACCCTGTGCTGTAGGAACTATTAGCCTGTTTCACAGATGAGAAAGCTGAAGTAGAGTTTAAGTAACTTGCTCAGTGTCATGTAACTAGCAAGTTAATCCACCATTTGACACCTAATAGTTTTGAATTAATATGACTTGCCAAACAAGCCAGGATACTTTATTTATTAATGTATATAATCATGTGCTAAGATTCTCTGCTCTCCCCTTATGAAATGGTTTATTGACCTAGTTTCTATATACTACTTCTTTTTTGGTTGTTGTTACTGGGGTTTGAACCTAGGGGTGCTTACCCACTGAGCCGCATCTCCAGCCCTTTTTATTTTTTATTTTGAGACAGAGTCTCACTAAGTTGCTGAGGCTGCTTTTGAACTTTGCAGTCCTCCTGCCTCGGCCTCCAGAGTAGCTGAGATTACAGGCACAGGCCATTACTCCTGGCTCTGTATTTATTCGTATATGTGGTGATGGGGATCGAACCTAAGTCCTTGTTCATGCTAGGCAAGTGCTCTACCTCTGAACGACCTCTTCATCCCCTCTGTGTAGTTCTTTTTTTTGTTTGTTTTGTTTTGTTTGTTTAAAAGAGAGAGAGAATCAATGTGATTTGTTTTTTCATCTGGTCTTTGTTTCTCTGACTCATAGTTGTGTGTGCGGTGCTGGGGTTTGAACTGGGGTCCTTGAGCACATCAGGCAAGCACTCCAACCACTGAGCAACCACTCCAGCCTCTCTGTATAATTTTTTTTCCCTCTGAATAATTCTTTTTCTTTTTTTTAAAGAGAGAGGGACAGCGAGAGAGAGAAATAATCAATTTTATTAGTTTACATATGACTTTTGTTGCTGTGACACTTCGTTGCGTACATGGGGTGCTGGGTTTCAAACCCGTGTACTTGTTCATGCCAGGCAAGCACTGTAACCTCCGAGCCATTGCTCCAGCCCCTGTATAATTCTTTTTTTTTTTTTTTTTTTAAAGAAAAAGGGGGCAGTGAGAGAGAGAGACAGAGAATTAATTTTTATTTAGTTTTTCACATGGATTTCGTTGCTCTGAGACTCCGTTGTGTACGTGGTGCTGGGGTTTGAACTCAAGTACTTGCACATGCCAGGCAAGCACGGTAACCGATGAGCCACTGCTCCAGCCCCCCTGTCTAATTCTTGATACAACTCTTAAAAATAATGTGACACGTCAGTTTTATTAAATGTACTTCATAAAAGATTTTATAATTTTTGTCAGTACTATTTTATGACATGTAGTTCTTTAAAAGTTGGTTTCGTTTTATTGTATTCCTATTAATTTCTGTCTTTTGGAATGGCCTGTACTCTGTGATCTTGTTTTTGGTTTTCTTTCCTTTCACTCTTGTATAAAGATCATTCTTATGAGATTTTTTTTTCTCATTTACCTTTGGCTGGAACATACTAACATTTGGTCTGTTATTTTCTATCGTATTTTATGTTTAGCTATTCTGATCTGCAGCAATTTTGTATATCAGTTTTTTTTTTTTTTAAGAGAGAAGGTACAGTGAGACAGAATCAATTTTATTTAGTTTTTCATTTGGTTTTTGTTGCTCTGACACTTTGTTGGGTATACATGCCAGGCAAGTGCCATAACTGCTGAGCCACTGCTCTAGCACCTGTATATCAGCTTTTGAAAATTAAACCGAAGGAAGAAATAAGTTTTGAAGTTAATTCTGGATATAAATTTATGTTAAGGATTATTATGGGGCTGGAGTGATGGCATGCCAGGCGAGCACGAGATCCTGGGTTCAAACCTTAGCACCACGTACACAACTATATGTTGGAGCAATAAAAATAAAGTTGATTCATTCTCTCTCTCCCTCTCTCTCTTTCTTTAAAAAAAAAAAGAGGATTATTATGATTCAAGTAAATTTTGTGTTTCTTAATTCTTAGAGCACTATAAGGTTTAGGTTGTTCTTTTTTTTTTTTCCTTCTTGGTGCTAGGGAATAAACCCCAGTGGTGCCTTACCCCTGAGCTAAATCCCCAGTCCTTTTTACTTTTTATTTTGAGACAGGCGCTTACTAAATTGCTGAGGGTCTCACTGAGTTGCTGAGGCTGACCTGAAACTTGGGGATTTTCCTGACTCAGCCTCATGAGTTGCTAAGATGACTGGCGTGTGCCATTGTACCTGGATGAGGTTTAGCTATCCACCTTAGGGGAACTAGGTAAGAATTTTCTTGTTTTACGTGGTGCTGGGGTTTGAACCCAGAGTCTTAAGCATGCCAGGCAGGCACTGAGTCATGGGTTTTCTATACAGCAAACAGATTACTTTAAAAGAAAAACAGCATTGTTTATCTGATGTTTTTATTTCAGAATCACAATCTACATTCTGTTTAGTCAAAGGAGGAGAGTATAAAAGGTTTGGCGAGCCTTTTCTGGATTATTCTCAGGAAGCATAACCATTGCTTTTCAAACAATGGATATCAAAATTAGAGCATAAATTATTTCTTAGGTCAGTTTTAAGTTTATACTTTTTGATAATGTTCATGGTGATGTTACTGTAAATTGTGTATCACAGTTATAGTCTCATTGTTAATTGAAATGTTAGGGCAGTTTTTTTGTTATTCTATAAAGAAAAAATTCTAATTAAAACCCATATTATCTCCTCATTCGACTAGACTTTGAAATGCCACATTGCAATTGTACAATGTTTGTCTTTAAGTTTGATGGGGACACAGTGAAGTTATATCACTTAACACTTATGTAATAGAATACCATGTAGTCCTAAAAAGAATGGGAACAAGTTTTTTTTTCCCTAAAATGGAGTAATTTTCACTATCAGTTAAGTGAAAAAGAAAGGTACCAAAGAGTATATATGTTACTTTTTATCTGACAGACAGGAAAATATACATACGTAGATATATGTGTGTGTGTATATATATATATTTATTTATTGAGCTCTTGAGTGATATGAGAGTGACTGAACAAGTGAGGGAATAAGTTCCAGAAGAGGAAAATATAAATAAAATTCTTTGGTAGTTCATGAAGGGAGAATCTTGCTAGGTTGAAATTAAGTCTGAGAAAAATCATTAAGACTAATTTGACAAACAAACACTACTCATTTATCATCATAATACTTAGTTAATAAAAAATGAACTTCGACCAATAATGCTTCTTTTTTTTTTAATTCATTCAACATAGTCATTCTTAATCTGATTGTGATTAAACCTGGATTTTTCATTATACATTTTCATTCTAGAATGAAAATTGGGCCTTAAAACACCAATAAACTACTCTTTACTCATTAATATTTTTTTGCACTCAGGTGTATTCCCAGTAGTTAACTTTGGTGCATTTAGTTTTCTTTCTGCTACCATTTGATAAATTATAACATGACCAGGCTCTTAAGATATTCCACAGGAGTCTATAAGAATACCCGTTTGTAGTACTTAAATTTGGTAGTGGTAGTGGTAGTAGTAGGGAATGTTAGAGAACTTTCTATTAACTTAGAGAAGCTAGTATAATTTCAATGAGAAAATTATGTTCAGGAAAGAGTTTTTAGCCAGGTGTGGTGGTTGCTCCTGCCTGTAATCTCAACAGCTGGGCAGGCTGAGGCAGGAGGATTGCAAGTTTCAGGCCAGCCTGGGCAATTTTGTCACCTGTCTCAAAAAATAAGTAAATAAATGAAAAGGGCTTGGATTGTGGCTTGGTAGTAGAACACCCCTGGGTTCAATCTCCAGTCCTGAGAGGAGAAAGAAAGGATAGTGATTTTTTAAAGTTAATTATCCTTGCAATATATGCATCTGGTATCCAAACCAAAAGGTAGGTAGGTTAGTGGGTAGGTGGGTGGACAGGTGAATTAATTATCTATAGGCTTTGTAACAAACTGCTTCATAGCTTAGTAATTTAAAATAATAATGAATATTTATGTTATAGTGTCTGTAGGTTGGAAATCTGGGAAGCAGCTTGGCTGGATGGTTCAGGCTTACATCTGATAAGATTATAGTCATCTGAAGGTTTGAGAGGGACTAGAAGATTCACTTGCAACTTCCTTGCCACTTCCTTGTCGTGTGGACTTCTCCATGGGGCTGCCTGTTTGCACAGCATGGCTGTCAGCTTCCCCCAGTGATGAGACATACACACATTTGCACATACATAGACATGCATGCACACAGGGAGGCCTCTGTGTCTTTTTTGACAAGTCACCAATACTTCCACCACTTTATGTTTATTAAGAAGTGAGTTATTAAATACAATCCCACCATAGGGAGGAAAAGGGGAATTAGGGTCCAGTTTTTGAAGTGAGGAATATCAAAGAATCTGTGGACATAGCTTTAAATTATCACGAAAAGTGATCATTCCTTCCCTCTCACCTTTCTCCTCACTGTTCTCAGTTCTTGAATCCAGAGATGACCACAGTTAATAGAAGGAAAGATGTTTTTGAAATATTCTGTTTGCAGCAAATAGCTTAGTAATCAGCTTTAAATAATTTGTGCATAGATTGTTTGGTGAGTCAGCTTAGTTAGAATACAGTGTTAATGAGGCCAAGGTTGTGAGGGCCTAAGTTCAAGCAGGTTAATATTGTGTTCTTTGGTTATAAAAAGCAGCCAGTATTCCAGGCAGCCTTTAGACAAATGCTAGTTATCAAGTGGGCTGAAGAAGGAGTTCTGGGGCAGAAGGGAGTGTAATGACTCTCGGTGCAAGTTCATGATAGAATGCTCCGGAAATGTTTTTCACTAAAATTGAGTGTATAGCATGGTCAATCATGGGGATTAAGGTAGTGCATTAATCAACCCTCTTATCTATGTAAGAGGAAGCAGTCTAGAGGGTGTGATTGGCTAGGGAAGTTGAAGTTCTGATACTGCACAGCTTAGGTAGGATAACTCCCTGCCTGAACATTTCTTTAAAAAAGTTTTATCCAGGGGCTGGAGCCGCGGCTCAGCGGTTACGTCGCTTGCTCAGCAAGCGCGAGTGCGTGAGTTCGAACCCCAGCACCATGTACACAGCGAAGTTTCAGAGCAACAAAGGCCACATGAAAAACTAAGTAAAAATTCTTTCTCTCTTTCTCTCACTGTCCCTCTCTTTTTTAAAAAAATAAATAAAACAAACAAACAAACAAAAAAAATCCAGTTTTATCCAAAGGGCATAAATACAAAGAAGAGAAGCCAGACACAGAAGAATCACATATTATGTTTCCATTCCTTCCTTTAAAGTTCAAAAAAAGGTAAATCTTAGCCTTATTGTTTAGAGGTTTGTGTCGGTGCTACTGTCTGTCCAAATCTGTTCTTTCTTTCTTCCTTGGTAACAGAACTGTAGTTACCTCTTCTCGCAACCTGTCTGCACTTAGGTGTGCACACTTGACAACATTTCTTCATAGCATGAGGTGGAATTGATGAGTGCCACTTCTGTACCTGATCCCTAAAACCTCCCATGAATGCTTCACAGGGCACTTTTCTGGGGACTGGGATGACAATGATTCAGGCAGAATTTAAATAAAGTGTTGAAATTAGCTGAGCCACCATCAACCCAAGTTGCTAAATTTATAATATTGACCTCTGGTTAATCAGAAGGCCCACCTGGACAGAAATAAATGCCTATTGTAGTTGGGCCATTATATCCTGTTTGTTATAGTGGTGTAATGCACTATCACTAACAATATAAGTTTTGTACACAAGTGACAAAAATTATAGAGAGAGCAAAGAAATGATTATTATAAAAGTAAGGGGAGTAGCTAACCTCTAGGGTCTAGGGAGGAAGACATTATTCTTACAAAGTAGAATTTTCGAGTTATTACATGCATATATTTTAAATATTGACTATTTCTAAATTATACAACGAAGCAATGCTAGTATGCATTTTCTTCAGTAGAATTTGAAAGTAGTCGTTTCCCTACACTTTTGGCAATGTCAGGTATTATTGTTTTTTTTTTAATTTATTTTTTATTAGTGCATTACAGTTGTACATAGTGATGGGATTTGTCACATATTCCTAAATGAACATGATAACAGCAGTACAATTTGGTCAGTATCCACCCCCCCCACCCCCCTCTACCTCACTCCTCCCTCCCCCTGATCCCTTGCCTTTCTTCTGGGACCTATATTTTTCCTAAAAAACCCAAGTACAGTGACATAATTCTTGTATCTATGAAGAACATCTTTTATATCCATGAATCTAGTATATACATAATTATAAATGCTTGGAAAGTACCTTGCTTTATCTCAGTTCCAACATTTCCCCCTCTTCTCCCTTCGTATCATCCCTTGTTATCCTTCGATATATTTGACAATAAGATTAAACATTTATGTTTTTGTAAAGGCATGTAGTATAGCTTCTTCAAATATCTTACGCAGTATCTTGCAACTATATTTCATAAATATTAGCATATTGCATTTTTGTTCTATGATTCTAATCCATGAGTTTATCTACCTTTCCCACAATCCTGGGTTTGGCTTCAGCCACCACATATGAGGGAAAACATTTGGCCCTTGACTCTTTGGGTTTGGCTAACTTTGCTCAGCATGATTTCTTTTCACGAATGGAACAAGTTTGTTTTTATCATGAAAAACTCTTCTCTTCCCCTCAGTTTTTTCCCCCCTCAAATTTGAAGCTGAGTTTTGTTGGGTATAGTATTCTTGGCTGCATGTTGTGTTCATTCAGGCATTGAAGGATCTCCTTCCATGATCTTCTCGCTTCCAGAGTCTAAACTGATAAATTAGATGTGATTCTTATTGGTTTGCCTCTGAATGTGATTTGGCATTTCTCCCTTACTGCTTTCAATATTATTTCCTTGATTTCTCTGTTGTACATTTTGAACATGGTGTGTCTTGTTGAGCTGTTCATTTGATTAGGCCTATTGGGTGTCCTATAAGCTTCCTGGATGAGCATATCTGACTCTTTTTTTTTAAAGAGAGGGACAGTGAGAAAGAGAGAAAGAGAATCAATTTTACTTAGTTTTTCATGTGGCTTTTGTTGCTTGGACTCTTTGTTGTGGACACGTGGTGCTGGGGTTTGAACCTGTGTCCTCGTGCATGCCAGGCAAGCACTGTAACTGCTGAGCTACCACTCCAGCCTCTTTGACTCTATTTTTATATGGGAAAATTTTTCTTTAGCTATTTCCTTAAGAATGTTCCGTATCCCATTCATTTGTGTTTCAATTTCTTCCTGTATATCAATTACTCTTAGATTCTTTCTTCTCATTTCATCCCAGACATTTAAAAAATTCTGTTTGTATTCTGTGAGTTTTTCATTTTTGTCATCTCTGTGCTCAAGTTTGCTCAGCCTGTACTCATTGTCAGAAGTTCTTTCTTCAAGTGCTGAGGTTCTGTTTTCTATAAAAGTTAGTCTATTATTAAATTCGTCTATGGTTCCTCTCATGTCATTGACTCTAGATTTTAGTTCTGTTCCTTATTTTTTGAGTATGTCTATTTCTTTGATAATAGAGTTTTTCATCTTTTGAGTTTCCTTATTAGTCCATTATATCTTCTTTTAGCTCATTGTTCCTTTTAGTAATCAAATCATTGATGATATTTTCAAGGTTTACATCTTGGTCCTTATCTGTGGCATCCTTTTTAGGGGAGTTGTGGGTTTGAGGTGAACCTCTCCTAGTTTGATTCTTCATTTTTGAAGAGCTTCTTCTGGATCTCTGAATTGAGATTTCCTGCGGGGCAGGTAGGCAGTTCTCCAGGTCGTTTTTCCTTACAAGTCAAAGGGTCGGATCAGCCACTGCCTCTTTGATGATCACCTTCTTCCAGATGCTGCTTCTGCCTGGGTCCTTGTTTTGTGCCACCTTTTGGTTCCAGGCTCAAGGTTGCAGATCTGAACCTGGGTTGTCCTGGGAATCTCCTCCAGTTGGTCCTGTGCAGGGGTTGCTCTGGACCATGGTCTTACAGGTGGTGTTCTGAGCGCTTGCTAGCGGGGCTCAAAGAGACCCTGACAGGCACGCAGGATGTCAATTAGTCGGGGTCTGTTCCAGGTGGGGAACCTCCTCTGGTTGGTCCTGAGCAGGGGCAGCTCTGGATGGGCATCCTGCTGGTGGTGTCCAGAGCGACTCAGAGGGGCCCCCAAGAGGCACGTGGGGTGTAGGGTCTCAGGTAGGCAGGGGCTTCTTGGGACGCAGGTCCTACCGGGGTTGTCGAGTGCCTGCCTGTGGTTCTCAAAGCAGTTCTGACAGGCACCTGGGATTGAATTTTTTATAGCCTGTAACTTTTAGTTTTGTTATTTTTTATTGGGTAGAAATTTAAAATTTTTATTTAGTCATACTTTTTTTCTTGTGCATTTACATTCTGTTACTGTCCTATGTCATAAATGTATTGTCTATTTTATTCCTATACTTTCATATTATTAAAATTGAGGTAGGGATGTAACTACTTTTTATCCTATGGAGGTAGTTACCTCAACAAATTTATGGAATTAGCTCATCCTTTTTCTACTGATTTGAAATATCACCTTTATTAAGTTCCTATGTAGGCAGGCATTCATTTTTGGACTCTATCCTGTTGCATTGATCTTATACAAACTGCTTTAGCTAATACATATATGGTATATTTAGCTGGTAGGGAAGTTCCCTATCATTGTTCTTCTCTAGAAAATCTGTGAGATTGCTTCTCTAGAAATTGGGGAAGTCTGTGAAGCAATAATATTTGAGTTGGATCTCTAAAAATGGGCAGAGTTTCAAAGAGTAGGAATGAAAAAGGACTGTAGTAGGGGATTAGGAATTTCGCTGGGTCCAGATTGTTTTGGGCCATGAGTGCCCTCTCACTTTAGACCTCATTTGACATATAGTAGCAGGGAGTGATGAGTTCTAAATGAGCCAGAAGAGTAATCTGGTACCAGCATGGATCATTCCGGTGTGAATTAACAGGAATCTGAATTAGGGAATGGGAAAAAAATTCTTCATATGAGAGACTTAGGTGGAATGATCACATATGAGAGACTTAGGTGGAATGATCAGCAAGTGTGTTGGTTGTTTGATAAAGAGAGTTGAGGAAGAGAACCCTAGAGTTGAAGTGGACTCTGATCTTGAGTCTGAATGACACAGGCGAGGACAGAGCCTGAGTTGTTGGGATGTCATGGCTTCATTTAGGGATGTTTGGCAGAGAGTTAGAATATGGAACTAAAGCTTAGGAAATACTGATCTGGGAGAACTAAACTTCCCTAGGAAAGTGGAATTAACCTAGTAGAAGGGTTGGCTTAGAATAGAAGAAATGGTTGCACAGTGAGTCCAGTGTTAATATACAGAGTGTTATTGAATAATATAATTTTGAGCCTTTGAAGGAATCTAGCCCAATGTATCCTGTTACGTATGAGGAAACATGTGGGTTAAGGGGGCAAGGTGCTGCCCAAGCTTACACAGTCCTTGTGCGGGGCCCTCTGGAATGCCAGCTGCTTCTCCCAGCTCTGGGCTTACTGTGCACCACCTGGTGCTTGTGCTGCTCCCCTCATTTCTGTGTGTGGTACTTGTCTGTTTCTGGTAGTGCATCTACCAAGAACTTCACATCTTTTCTGTCTCCTGTGCTGTTTTGGTCACTGTATATCAGTGATACAAAAACTTGATGAGGAAGAGAGTGAGTGCTTAAAGAAAAAGAAACTCATGCATGGCCATGTCATCTTCTGTCACTGTCATTGGGACAGTTGGTTGAAATATCAGTCATAAGCTTTTCCTCATGAGGGACAGAGAGATGGAGAATTGTGTGCAGAACTGGAAAATGCCCATAGTTCGTTCGTTCTTCTAGAATGGACTGATAATAGTAGTGGGTATCATTTATTCTATACTTCTTTTGTGCCTAAAATTGTGTTTAATTCTGTACAAGAACCCCCTGAAAGTAGGGAATTAATAAAATCCAAACTGATATAAGATGATAAAATCTGACCTATATAAATGAAGAAAATAAGGTTAAGTGAGATTAGGTAATTCAAGGAAACAAAGTGTGTACATAATGTACAGAACCAGGATTTAAATCAAGTGTTTCTCACTCCAAAGTCCATGATCTTAATCTCTCTGCTTTGTTACCATTCTCAGCATGTGTATGAGAGATTGCTGTTTGAATAAGGGTTAACAATGACATCTGAGGTAAAGTCTTGTTCTGTATACCAAAATTCACTAGAATTTCTACTGGGTAAAGTCAGTGATGGGTATTATTTAGGACTGAGATCTTATTTTGTAATACTCATTGCTTCTTTACTTACATCTAAAAATACGGTGGCTGAATGTTGGCACATAATTTCTTTCTTTTTCCTTTTCAGCATTATAGTACTTTAAAGGTAGATTCTGAAGTACTGTTTTCTTTTCAGAGAAACCATGCCAGATGGATCATCTGGATCGAATCCTACTGTCTGGCATCTATAATGTACGCAAGGGAAAGACCCAGCTGCATAAGTGGGCTGAACGCCTAGTTGTTCTCTGTGGTACCTGCCTTATTGTTTCCTCAGTGAAGGATTGTCAAACTGGAAAGATGCACATTTTGCCTCTGGTTGGGGGGAAGGTAAGACTCAGAAAGATGAATTACTGTTCATTTGAGTATAAAGAAAATTAAGGATTAGGGATAGGTAGAGAGTTTGCCTAGCATGGATGAAACCCTAGGTTCAATCCCCAGGACAAAGAAGTCAAAAGAAGTAAATATGAGCATCATTAAAGATTATACCAGGGACTGTCTGGGAGATTCAGAGGCTGTCCGTTCCTCAAATCCTGTTACAGAACCATCTGTTGAGGAAACTGCTTAGATGCCATTGTTGAGAACACCAAGAGTAGACAGGGAATGCTACCGTTAGAAGCTCCTTTTGGAAACCAGAAGTAACCGCCAACATCTGCCACCAAAATAGGTCCTTTGTATTTTCTTCTTTTTTTCCATTAGATTAGAATTCAGAGTCTGGGGTAGTTATAACCTTCAATCCAGCAGCTAGAGGGACATGGTCTTTCTTGTGTCTGTCCTAGAGGATTCCCCCTCTCAGAAGAGGAATGCACTTGCTAGTTAATGACAGATGATCATAAACAGATATGTTAATAGTTAAATATAATTGTATTCTGTTCTGAAACTTGAATGTCATAATTAATGTGAATTTAAGAAGACTTCCTGGACAAAATGATCTTGTGAAGACATACTGTCTGATCCAAGTACACAGAGTACACAGCAGTAGATAACAATGCATGTATTAGAAATATAAATGTGTGGGGCTGGAGTCGTGACTCAGTGCTTAGGGCACTTGCCTGGCATGCACGAGGACACAGGTTCAGACCCCAGCACATGTACACAGGGAAGTGTCAGAGCAACGAAGGCCACGTCAGAAACTAAATAAATTGACTCTCTCTCACTGTCCTCCTCTTTCTTAAAAAAGTAAATATGTGAAAAGACATCGCTGTGGCAGTTCAGAAGTTCAGCTGCTGTAAATACCTGGATCTGGAAGTTCTCTGCTCATATTGGGAGATCTGGGCTAGGCTTATAGCTTAAAGCCAGAGGCTGAGTTGGTATTCTTTATTTCTGAAAGAAAGCTAAAAATCAAAAGTGCTGTTAATCACCAGCTGGTCCAAGGCTTACTTATAGCTGTGATCCTAAAGAGGTAGGAGGACCCAGTTATATGGGTTCACTAGGAAGTGAACCAGGTCCGTACAGACTCAATGAAGGAATGTGTATAACTCCATTTTTGACCAGGAGGCAGGAACCCACCACTGCCAATTTGAGACCTGGTTCTAGTCTTGGAGGCTGAAGAACAGTGAAGAAAACAAGTAGCATTGCTTGAGAGGAAGGAGGCAGGTAAGAACAGTAAGTAGGAGAGTGAGTGAGAAAGAAGAGGAGAGAATGCGGATCTCCTATTTAAATCACCCATACACCAAAGTCCAAAATGGTACCTCAAAATTTTATGTTAGTGGTTGGAGATTTAGCTCAGTGGTAGAGCGCTTGAGGCACTGAGTGCGGTCCTCAGCCCTGAAAAGGGGGCGGGGGGAAGGAAGATATCCATAAATGCAGCAATCTGAAAATACTTCAGGTCAAAATGGAAGTAAATGAACATCCTGAAAAGACTTGAAAATAAATGTGTATTGAATTTTCTGAGACAGAAAGCAAAATCAAGAGAGGAAAAGAATGTCTGATATAAGAACATACAGCTATGAAACAGTCAGTAAAAATACTGGAAATGAAAGATAGTTACTAAAATTTAAAACTTAACAGGATAAACTTTAGGTCAAAAAGTCAGAGACTTGATTAATACTAACATAATTCTTTTCCTTTATCAGTAGAACAGAATTTTATTCGGGCTGGCAGTATGCTCAGGATCAAAAACTGCATCTTCCAATCTCTCATAGTTAGGCTTGGCTAGTGAGATATAAACAGAAGCTTCTGCGGGGGACTTTTGGGAAAGCCCTTTAAAATGGGACAGACATGGATGGAGTGACCCTTTACCCTGCCCTCCCCTACCTTCGTTTGGAACATGTTCCCTCAGTGTTGGAGGTGTGGTTGTGTGGTAACCATGATCTGGCAAGCATATGCTGAGTGTGGCTATTTGGAAAGTAGAAGGAGCCCAAGTTCTCAATGGTCTTTTGGAGCTGCTATGCCAGTCCTGGACTGAATCTTGCATTTTTTTAAGCCCCTGTTTAATAGCTGAATATAATTAATTGATGCTAAGGAATTTCGCAAATAAATGAACAGTAATAACAAAAACCTTAAGAGAGATACTGGTATACATCCAATAGTAGTTTCAGAGAAGAGAGCAATAGGAAAGGAGAAATAATAGCTGAGAAAATAATGGTCGTATAATGTTTTTTCTGTTTCATAGTGCTGGGGATTGAACTCAGGACCTCATGCATGCTAGGCAGGTGTTCTTTCATTGAGCTACATTCCCTGCCCTTTTTATTTTTTATTTTGAGCCAGCATCTTGCTAAGTTGCCCAGGCTGACCTCAAACTTGGGATCCTCCTGCCTCAGCCTCTCTAGTAGCTGGTTTACAGGTGTGTGCCACTGTGTCCAGTGTGGTTGCAGATTTTTCTAGAAACAAAGAAAAACATGAGTATTCTGATTAAAAATATACCGAGTACAAGTAGGATATGTAAAAATAAATCTCCACTTAGACATTATTACAGAACATAAGGAATAGGAGCAAATCACAAAAGCTTCCAGAGAAAGCTGGGTTCGTTATATACCTGAAGTCTCAATTACTGGGCAGACTAAGAGGGGAGGGTCACTTGAACCCAGGAGTTTGAGGCCATCCTGGACAACATAGTAAGACACCTTATCAAAAACAAACAAACAAAAATCCAAAAACTTTGATTGAGAAAAAGTTCCCTCCCTCCCTCCTTACCTCACTTCTTCCTTCCTTTTGTTGGTGTTGGGAGTTGAACCGAGGACTTTGTTGAACTGCATCCCCCTAGCCTCTTCTCTTGACCTAAATCTTTTTTTTTTTTTTTAAGATGGAGTGGGCAGGGGGAGAGAATCAGTGAATCAATTTTATTTATTTTTTTCATCTGGTTTTTGTTTCTCCAACACTTGGTTGTGTATGTGGTGCTAGGGTTCAAACCCGGGTCCTCACTCATGCCAGACAAGCTCTCCAGTTGCTGCTCCAGCTCTTGACTTACATCTTACGTCCAAATTATCTTACAGGAATCAAGGCTAAATAGTGCATTTTCAGACATATAATTAAGCTAACATTGTTGCTGAAAGTGTTACTAAAAGATACACTTCCAAACCCTACCCCCTCAACGAAAGAACAAAAAAATAATGGAAAGGAAATTCAAAGTGAAGGTTATAAGATATAAGAAACAATGAAGAGTATAGACATTGATATAGTATGGTGACTAATTTAATATTGATTATAAGAAATTTTAAAAAATTATATTTTATGTATGGTCAAACTACCTGGAGCAAATAACAAGATGTGGCAGTGTGCTTGGCAAATAAAATGATACTACCTTGGGATAAAAGAATAGAAATGCCAAATAATTTTAAATTCTTTTAGAAAAATTATCAAGTACAAATTTCAAAATTTTAAGAGTAATCACTAAAAGGAAAAAAGAGAACATACAAAACGAACCCTAAAACCGGGAAGAATTGGGAAAAAGGAGCAAAATAATGTAAATTGTCACAAAGTTAATGATAGAAGTAAATCCAAACATGTCAATAGTCACGATAATTGTGATTGTCAGATTGTTATTTACAATCCTACTGTTTGCTGTTTATAAGAGATATATAATGCCTACTCTTAGGAGGTTGAAAGTGAAGTGATGGAAAACATTTACTAATCCAACAGCAAGCAAAAAAAAATTAGTATGTTATATTTTATATTAATATCATATGAAATGTATTTATGAAAATTTGTATGTAACAAATACATATAAAGAACTTTTGCCATTCAGTAAAAAGAAAAGTAACCCAGTAATGAATAGGCAATAAAATTGAATAGACAGACCCTTTATCAAAGAAGGTTTATTGACAGTAAATGCATGAAAAAAATTCTCAATGTGGTTAGTCATTAGGAAAACGAAAATGAAAATCCAGTGAGATACTGTATACCTCTAGAATGGCTAAAATTAAAAGACTGGTGAACACCAAGTTAGGCAAACACGTGGAGCAACTGGAACATTTATATGCCATCGGTGGAAAACAGCTTTTTTCTTTCTTGTAAAATTAAACATATGCCATCAGATGATCCAGCAATTCTATTCCTAGCTATTTACCCAAGAAAAATGAACGTGTCTTTTTTTTTTTTAAAGAGAGAACAAGAGAGAGAGAGAAAAGAGAATCAACTTTTAATTTATTTTTTCATCTGGCCTTTGTTTCTCCAACACTTAATTGTGTAGATGGTGCTGGGGTTCAAACCTGGGTCCTCATGCATGCCAAGCAAGTGCTCCCATTGCTGAGCTACCACTCCAGCCCCCAAAGACTTGTAAGTGAGGTTAATAGCAGCTTAACTTAAAATATCTAAAAACAAACAATCCAAGCTGTCATTAACTAGTGCATTGATAAATGTGGTATCCTTATAGTGGAATACTGCTAAGCAGTAAAAAAGAGTGAGCTACTGACATACAAGAACAGAGATGAATCTGGAAAGCATTATTCTAAGTGAAAAAGCCAGACACAAAAGTCCATTTAATTTAGGATTCTGTTTATATGACAATCTGAAAAAGGTACAAAACTATAGTGAAAGGAAATAGATCAGTGAATGGAAGGGATTGGCAAAGGGCACAAGGGAAATTTGGGGAGCCATGGAGTTATGCACTATTCTTACAAAAATTCGTCCAACCTCACTTAGAATCAGTGAATTAAAAAAACAAATCAGTGAACTTTATTTGAGGTAAATTATACTTCAATAAATGGACTCCCCAAAAAGATTTTAGTGAAAAAAGCATTAGTAGTAGGAATACAGAGGCTCACTACAAAATGATAAAAGGAACATTTTACTCTGAATATTTAATAATTCCAAGGTTGTACATATATAACAATATAATCATATAATTAAAAATATAGAGATATTGATAAATTAACTTGTAGTGAGAGATTTACCAACTTTCTCACTATTTGACGTTACCTGATTCTATGTACTGTTCTGTTAAACATCCCATTATAAAGTATTTGAAAGGAAAAGATTATTCTAGAAAATTATTCATTTCAGTAAGGATCCTTTGTTTTGACATAGACTTACTTAGTTGCAATGATTTATTAGAAATGAAAAATGGTGGGGTTGGGGATTTAGCTCAGTGGCAGAGCACTTGCCTAGCATGTGCAAGGGCCCCGAGTTCGGTCCTCAGCCCTGAAAAAAAAAAAGAAAAATGGTTATGTTGTGATTATCACAATTGACTATTAGGAAAATCAATTTTTGTGAGTCCTTTTAATATGATTTTTTTTTTTTTTTTGCTCAGAGTATTTTGTGTTTCTGCCATATGGCTCAGTCTTTACTTGGCATCAGAATCCTAATGTTTTACAAGTATACCTTATAAATTCCAAGCTGATTTGTCAAGATTCAGTAGCTATGGCATATTAAAGTAAGATGCCGGACAAGATGTAAATGGTTCTATAAGTATAAAAAGAGTATATCCTCATTAAAGCTGTATAGGTTGGAGATTGGGAGAGTTTCTTTGCAGAGGTGTTTTTGTGCTGTAAATCTCTACCACCACTCCAAATTGCCTTTTCTGAAGCCTAATGAAAGAGGTTTCAGTGAGATTCAAGAGAGCCTGATAAGGGTCTTCTGCAGGAAGCGGGCATAGTGCACTGGTGTCTTGCGTCCTGACTTTGAAGTGTTCAGAACAAGAGGCATCTACCTAGCTGCTGACAGAGCAAAAGCACAACTAATGTGTTGTGATCATTTTGTATTCCTTGGGTTTGTTAGTGTGTGACTCATTGGCAGAGAGAGAGAGAGAGAGAGGAAGCAGGGAGGGGAAGCCAGAGAAGGAGAAGACAGAGAGGAGGAGAGGGAGATAAGGAGAGTATATATGAAAGAGAGTGAGCAAGCGGGAGTGCATAGCACACAGGCTTTCTCATAGATGTTTTGACTGGTACAGCTATCACCCCAGTCATTTTTATAACCAAGAAACCCTGCACTGCCATTGCCCTTCAGTTCCTTCCCCAGTCCCAGGCAACTTGAATTACTTTCTGTCTTTATAGATTAAGTTTTGAACATTGCATATAAATGGAACAAAAAAGTAAGTGGTTCTGGGCTGGAGCGTTGGCTCAGCAGTTGCAGCACTTGCCTGGCATGTGCAAGTATGCCAGTTCAAACCCCAGCACCATGTACACAATGAAGTGTCCAAGCAATGAAAACCACACGAAAAACTAAATAAAATCAATTCTCTCTCTCTCTCTCTCTCTCTCTCACTCTCACTCTCCAGCTCTCTTAAAAAAAAAAAAAGTGGGAGGCTGGAGCAGTGGCTCGGTGGTTATGGCGTTTGTCTGGCATGCACAAGTACACGAGTTCAATCCCCGGCTCCATGTACACAGCCAAGTGTCCAAGGAAATAAAGTCACATGAAAAACTACATTAAAAAAGTTGCATCTCTCTTTCTGTTACTCTCTCACTGTCCCTTTTCTTTAAAAAGAAAAGTTCTGTGTGACTAGCTTTCTTTTACGATGTTGATTTCAAAGTTTGTTTGTACTGTAGCATGTATCAATACTTTGTCCTTGTTAATGGGCAAATAATACTCTATTTTAAGGAATATGCCTCATTGTGTTTACGTATTCACTCATCTTTGGATTGTTTGTTTGTACCTTTTAACTATTATGAATAATGCTGATAGGAAATTTCATGTACAAAATTTTGTATGGACTTATGTTTTTAGTTCTCTGAGATATCAGTGTAAAAGTGGAATTGCTGGGTCAGGAACTGTCAGATTGTTTTCATTCCCACCAGCACTATACGAGGATTCCAGTTTCTCCACATCCTTACCAATACTTCCTACACCACACTTGTTTCCACCTGGTTTTAATTTTAACCATCCCAGTGACTGTAAAATGGTATCGCATTGTCATTTATATTTCCCTCATGGCCAAGGATGATGTTGGTTATCATTTCATGTACTTAATGGCCATTTGTAGATCATCTTTGGGGAAAAATCTATTCAGATCTTTTTTGCCATTTTTAAAAATTGGGTTTTCTTGTTATTTCCTTTTGCTTTTTGACTAGGATTTCTTTTTAGTTCTGGTTTTCTCCCCTCCTTTTCTTCAGATAGAAGAAGTGAAACGCCGGCAGCATTCCCTTGCATTCAGCTCAGCTGGAGCCCAAGCTCAGACCTATCATGTCAGCTTCGAGACTTTGGCTGAGTACCAGAGATGGCAACGGCAAGCGTCTAAGGTGATAAGCCCTCATGTGCTCTGATACGAAGATAAGAATGTAGAAGTCCAATAGAAGTGTGTTTTGAAACTGATCTTAGTTCTAAGTCAGCAAATTATAATTTTTAATTTTATTTCTACTTTTTTCTTAGTATACATTGAATAAAATAATGGAATACCACCAGGTCTTTTAACTTATTATTTATATTTGCTCAGTACCATCAAAAGTGTTTTAAGGGGGCTGGAGTGGTGGCTCAGCAGTTGGATCACTTGCCTGGCATGTATGAGGACCTGGGTTTAAACCCCAGCACCACAAAAATAACTGTCAGAGAAACAAAGGCCAGATTAAAAAAATAAATAAAAGTCAATTCTTTCTTTCTTTCTCTCTTACTCTCTCCCTCTCTCTTAAAAAAATAAAAAAGTGTTTTCAGGTGCATTTATCTCTATACCATTTCTGTGAGAATGGGGTCTTAGAAGGAATTAAGAGATAATGAGATTTGATCCTGGAAGGAATCGAGACGCAATTCAGTTACTATAACATTATAAGTCAGTGGTTGATGGAACTGTTCCCTGACTTGTAGCCCAGTGCTTCTTGGTCTCTTATGTATTTAGAACAGGGTTAATGAACCACATATTAGAACTTATTGATGGGATAGTGACCTGTAATTCTGTCACAAATCATTATTCCTTTATACTGAGGAAAATTCACCTTTCAGCATAATTTCTGTCTTTTAGCCATTAAAGATGAACCTACTGTAAAAGTGTACTGTGATTTCCAGATTCTCTTGTTCTAGAATTTGCAAAATTTTGCATTAGGTATTATTATATTACAATAATATGCCAGCAAAACATGAATGACTTTCCCAGAGTTATATTTTTTGTGTAGCCATTTTCACAATCCATATTTTATTTGCATACTGTTATAGAAATAAAGCATTGTTTTGGTTTTATTGAAGTTTTTTTATTGTTATTGTATTGATTACAAAAATCTGCTCTGAATAGAACTGGTTTTCATTTAAAGTAGCTATTTTATTCTTTTGTTTTTTCAAAGAGAAGTTAATGAATGTGTTTTGAGCATCTTTGACATTTGGCGGTGTGCTGTGTGCTTGGTTATTTAATTTGACCCTCACAACAGATGGTAAACCTCTGCTACTAAGCAGCAGGACCAGTGTGGCTCCAGAAGACCTTGTGTTTTCACACAGTCTCTCGAGGTTTTGTACAGTTATCTTGAATCATCTTTTTTTTTTTTTTTTTT
>PVKS010012946.1:0-30126 GCA_004027875.1 Aplodontia rufa
GTGGTACATTTATACCATGGAATTTTACACAGCAATTAGAAACAATGATATTGCAGCCTTTGAAGGTAAATGGATGGCTATGGAAGAAATTATGCTGAGTAAAATCAGCTTAACCCAGAGAACTAAGGGTTGATTGTCTTCACTCATCTGTGGAGGTTGGGACTAGACCCTGGCCAGTGGAGAAAGTTGGTCTATTACCATGTGTTAAATCCAGATTAGATGTAATGCTATACAACATAATCCTTTTTTAGAGATATTGTGGGAAGGAGAAGGAAGGGATAAGGGTGGGTAATTGGGGGGGGCACTCCTGGGGGTAATTGTAATATCTAGAATCTTTGCACATTTTATATTATTTTTTAAAAAACTTGTATGGTTGTTCAAAAATAAAAAAAAATTTTAAATCATCTAAAAATATTACAGAGCTTATGAGGATTAGGGATTCAACATACAAAAGCTTTACTGGTGACAAATTTTTTAAAATGTAGAAATCCTACAAAAATGGTAACATATTTACACATAAAATGTGCACATTTTACACATTTTTTATGATTAAGAAAGGTGTAATACCTCTTTATGGTTTTAAAGAAAATATTTGAAGTTTGTTCATGGAAGGGGGGCATTAAAACGGCTGTAACTTGGGATTAGAGCAGTAGCTCAGAGGTTAAGCGCTTGCCTGGCATGCGGGAGGACATGGGTTCAAACCCTAGCACCACATATGTAACAAAGTGTTGGAGCAATGAAAGCCACATGAAGAACTAAATAAAATTGATCCCCCCTCCTGCCTCACTGTCCCTGTCTTAAAAAAAAATAAAAGAAAAGGGCTATAACTTGAGAGCTATTAAGGAGTACAGAAGCAGGGTTACCTGAGATGTGATGGAGTAACATGAGTGAGTGAGGCTCATAGTACATTCCATGAACTCAACTGAGAGATGTTTGAGGTATGTGCATATGTGCATGTTATGTATTCCTTCCTACCTCAGTTCAGCTGGGTTCAGATTCTGCATTCACTTAGAGTTTCCTAAGGACAAAATTGCACATAAGCAAACACTAAATTGCATTAGGCTCAAATTGTTCCCTAATGTATTGATCATGATGGGAATTTACATTTTCAAAACAAGCATTATAGCACAACTGATAGTACCTTAGTATTCTATTTAAATAAGCTTCAAACACAGACAAGATTGATTTATGTTGTTAGATATCAGGAAGCTGGCTACCTTAGAGGAGGTTATTATAAGGAAAACCTCCGAGAGTGCTGGCTATGGCTAACTGGTGTGCTCAGTTCGTAGAAACTCATCACCCTGCATAGTGAGACATGTGCATTTTACTATGCACATACATTTTTTAAAATTCAAAAATGGAATGCTACTTTTAACATTGGAAATTAAAATATCTTTAAGGAAGTCTCCCTGGGATTATCAGACAAGTGATGTTATTTCCCTTCCCCCATGAAAGAACTCTCCAGCTCCTCCCCAGAAGCTCATACACTACCCACTGATGCTCAAGTCACAAACACTAATATGTCTCTTTTTAAGTAGTGCATGACAGCTTATCATCCATATCTGAAGAACAGCAAAGTCAAATTCTGTACATTATCAAACCCCAGCATCTACTTAATGGTATGATGTGGAGAAAATGGCACTGAAGAGACTAGATGACAGGTTCCACTTGCAGCTCTGCCACTTATGACAGAGTTTGGCAGATCACTTAAATTCTAGGTCAATCTAAATCAAAGGACTACAACACAAATTAAATTACTTTGCAAGCTGTAAAGAAAGGCATACACATATCAGATGCTATTGCAGTTCTTTTTCATGTTCAAATGAAATTAGTTTAAACCTCCTATTCTCTTGTTTGTGCATATTCAGGATGTTTTGGATATCAAGATCCCAATTAACAAGGATGGCTGGCATTAGCAAAAAGTTTTTAAAATTGGCACATGATTATGCATATTGATTTTGTAGTGTGAAATTCTGATACATATATATATATATATATATATATGATGCAATGATGAAAGTCAAGGTAATTAGCATAACATCATCTTGACAATCAGAGGCTGGGAAGAGTAGAGGATGGGGACAGAGGCTGGTCAACAGGTACAGATGGGTTTCAGAGCACAGTAGGGTATCTATAGTTAACAATTTATTATATATTTCAAAATAACTAGAAGAGAGAATAATAAATGCACAAAACATTTTTTTCTTTTTAAAACATAATCCCTTGTATAACTGGGGCTTCCACAAAGGCTTTTTGACGGTGCCCTGATGGATTCACATCTTTACCAGGAAAAGAGGTGTCCACAGAGCATCTTGAGATCTGTACAAATCCAGGGGCATTTTGAAACCAACCACTCACCTCACTGGAGTAGGAACTCAGTTACCTGCATGTAAGGGAAGTTTTCACTGCAGCTCACAGCCCCTGCAGCTACTTGCAATCCCAATCTATTCTCTCCCTGAGACCCCTCCCTATTATCACCAAAAGTTCAAGTTTGTCTCCTAGCAAATTTAAAAGGGGCAAAAGAGCTGGTATTAAATAGTTTCTAAGCCCAGAGGCTGATTGTTTGGATAAATTAGGCAGGATTATCTACACTACTTGATATATGAAAGTTGCTCAGATGGGTTCTTGTCCCCAATAATCTTCAAGCACATTATAGATTATACCCACTAAACACATCACAGAATGATGTTCATCCTTCTTAATCATAGACCATCTCTTCCAAAATCAAAGAAATGGTCACTGGTAGGGAAATATGGCAGTTATCCCATATTGCTAACTAATGCTGGCATTAGCAGACCAATTATGGTAGAGTTTCTCAGAATGATACAAGAATCACTGTAATCAGAGTTACTAGGGGTGACTCTCTAAAATATAGATTTCTGGGTACTAGCCTAGAACACTGAATCAGAATCTCTTAGAGATAGGGACCCGAGAGTCTGCAATTTTAAAATAAGCTTTCCAGGTGACTCTGATGGACTATGAAGTTAGGAAATAATTATACTGGAGGCTGGGCTAGAGAAGACCTGACATCATACTGATTAATGAATAGCAGAAAGGGGAGCGATCTCATTAAAGAAGCTGTGATAGACCCGGTCAACCTTGAAATGACTCAACAGTGTGTAAATAATGAGGAGTGCAGCTACCAGGCACCAAACCTGCACTGAACCACAGAAGGCAGAAGCAAGTGTCATACATATTTAACATTGAGTTGTCACAGTAAATAAACAAAACCAGAAAATTTCCTATACACCATTCAGAGGACTCATCAGAGGTTAGGATGTGACTCAGGTGTTTCTGCCAATTCAGCAAGCCCCTTGGCTACATATCAAACTCCTCATAGTCTCCACTTCTAAGCACCCATATTTCTGGATGGACTGATTAAAAAAGCCTTTCCTCTGCAGAGGTTGGAAAAGTTACCTTATGCTAAGTCACAAAGCATAAGAATACCAAAAGTGCCAAACTGGCATGATTAAAAGCAGGGGCGAGCATAGCTCCCAGTCTTTAAGAGATAGGTACTGAATCTTTTTTTGGATGCACAGTGAGAAAGGAAGGAGAAAACAGGATGGCATCTGATAGGATAGAAGGAAGAGTATCTGGATAAATGGATGGAATGATGGAAGAGTTGATGGATGGATGGATGGAAGGACAGATGGATGGATGGAGGAAGAGAAAGACCAGTTCAGGCCAATTATTATATATTCCTAAACTATTTTTAACAGCTTAGTGAGATATAATTCACATACTACACAATTAGCCCGCTTAAAGCATATAATGTAAAGGCTTTTAGTATATTTGCAGAGCTGAGAACCATTACCACAATCAATTTTAGAATGTTTTATCATCCTCAACAAGAGAAATTCATTTCCATTAGCCATTGCCCTACAAACCCATCTCTCTCTCTCAGTTTTGGACAACTACTAATCTTTGTTTTCATAGATTTCTCTGTCCTGGACACTTACATAAAATCAATCAATATATGGTTATTTGTGAGTGGTTTCTTTCACTTAGCATGTTTTCAAGGTTCATCCATGATGTAGCATGTACCAGTAATTCACTTTTTAAATTATATTTTATTGTATGGATATTTCATATGCCATTTATCTATTTATCAATTCATGGACAATTGGGTTGCTTCTACTTTTTGACCATTGTGCATAATACTGCTATGAGCATCCACGTATAAGACTTTTTGTGACCTTATGTCTTCATTCGTCTCAGTATATAAGTTGAAATGCAAAGTCATGTGTTTAACATTTTAAAGGCATGCCAGATTATATTCCAAAGTGACCAGTTTCCATTTTACATCCCCATTGGCAGTGTATGATGGTTTCTACTCCCTATATGCTCATTAAAACTTAGTTTCTAGTTTTGTTTTTTACTAGAGTCATCCTAGTGGTTGTGAAATAGAATCTCATTGAGGTTTTGATTTGCATATTCTTGATAGCTAATGATATGAGACATCTTTTCATGTGTTTATTGGTCATTTCTACATCTCTTTTGAATAACTGTCTACTCAGAGCCTTTGCCTTATAATTGGGTTATTCATCTTTTTATTGTTGAGTTACGTATTCTAGATACAAATTCCTTATCAGTTACATGATTTGAAAAAACTTTCTCACATTCTGGTTGTATTTTTAATGTCTTACATCCTTTAAAGTATGAGTTTTAAATTTTGATGATGTCCAATTGATATGTTTTTATTTGCTACTTCTGTTTTTCATATCATATTAAGAAACCATTGTTTTATTTTAAGGTTTAACCATTATTACAAGATCAGGAGGATCTATGTTTATGTTTTCTTCTAGGAGCTTTTTATAGCTTTAGCTCTTACATTTAGGTCTTTGATACACTTTAATTTTTTGTATATGGTATGAGATAGTGGTCTGTGTTAGTCAGCTTTTTGTTGCTGTGACTACGATACCCAATAAGAACAACTTAGAGGAGGAAAGGTTTATTTTGGCTCATGGTTTCAGAGGTTCAGCTGTCAGCTGGCTCCATTGCTTTGGGCCTAAAGTGAGGCAAAACATCACGGCCAAAGGGATATGGCAGCAGAAAGCTGCTCAGCTCATGGGAGCTGGGAAGTAGGGAGAGGAAGAGGAGCCAGGGACAAGACATAATCCCTAAGAGCATGCCCCCAATGACCCTCCTCCTTCAGCCATGCTCCATCTGCACACCATTGCCACTCAGTCCACTCAAATTATTAAGCCGTCTAACAGACTAATTCACTGATTAGATTACAGCTTTCAGAACTTGATCATTTCACCTCTGAATATTCCTATATTAGCACAGGAATCAAACCACAACAGGGTGTAATTTCATTCTTTTGCATGTGGATTCTCACCCACACTATTTTTAATAGAAGAAGAAAGAGTCTTGTGGCAGAACAATAGTAATATAGGCTATAATTAAGGGCTTACAAACATACCAATGACTCTGCAAGATTATATTAATTAATCCCCACAACCACCTGTGAGGTAGGTATTTTTCTCAAGTTACATGTGAAAATCTGAGTGTTAGAGCTGGATACCTTGCCCAAAGATCCAATCCTAGAAACAACTCAACTACATGATTCGAGGGCCCCTTACCACCTTCCTGCACTGCCCAGGCATCATGCAGCTGTCAGAAACTCGTGACTGCCTCAAACCCATCTAACCTCTCAGCTTGTCAAGGAAGCCACTCATCTCTGCAAAGCTCTCTTTGCTTGGCACTTGGATTCCCCCATCAAACTCTTGGGCAAAGAAGAAACTGTGGCCTTTAGTTTCCAAATTTCAGAAATTAATCTACGATGGGCTGTGAAAATTTAAAAAAACAAGCAAATGAACAAACCTAAAGTACTTTTTACCATTTCAGGAACCAAAACCATTATGCTACACAAATAATGAAGACCTGGCTGATTCCCTAAAATACACCCTGGGAGAATTATCAAGATTTCTTCTTACATCTTCCTATCCTTTGCTACCTGGTAGCCTTAACCCAGGCCCTTATCCTCCCTCACACAGCCTCCTGACTGTCTCCTAGTACTGTTCCCCTCCAAATCACAAATGACAATCTTGTCACTCTCTGAAAAAATAATGCCTTATGACCCACCTCCTCCTCCAGGTTACTAAGGATGAAGTCCACAGTCCTTGGCATGGTAAGCATGGCCTTCATTATCTGATCTTCAAGTTACCCTTTTGGAATATTTTGGTTCATCCAGCCTATTCACCAACCACACCTTGCATCCTCAACTGCCCTGACCCTGAGAAATTTGCGGTTTCCTGAATGTGCTGTATGCCTCTATGCCAATGTGCCTGCTGTGCCCATCCCTGCTGGCCCTTACTCTGGCCCTTACTCAAGCCCACCTCTGATGTCACCTCCTGACTCTCTCAACCAGATAATAAAGTGAAGGAGTAGATAAATATTAAGGCAAGTGATTATTGGAAATTTGGCTTGCAGGTGCATTTCTGAATCATTCACCTTTTTATCCCCTGAGCACTTATCAAAGTATTAGGCTCCCAAGTCCTGTAGAGCATTTTGCCTGGTATGAATACCACTCTCATTATCACTGTATCCTACACACAGGGCAAGGACCAGCAGGAATTCAGAAAGGCTCTTTCCGCCTACTGATTTTCTTTGTTTCTACAAAAAGCCTCACATCTAGACTCATCTGACCACTCCCTCTCTTTCCTGGCTCTGATAAGCTGAGATGCTTCCCATATTTCTTATTTCCTTGCTGTATGATTTTGCTTCTTCTAGAAAAACCTCACTGATGATAGCAATTTTGTACAGCAATGCAGAAAGTATGACCCGACCCTCCAGCTATCTTATTGGGGCAGCCAGGAGATGAGAAAAGTAATCAAGACACTAGCTTCAAATATGAGAAAACTAAGTTATGGGTAACTGTGGACACAAATGGAATTTTAAAACAGGAACAATTTTGTCAAGTTAAAAATTGAGCTTAGTAAAGGAAAAAAAAAAAAGACTTTTTGAGAGAAAGCTCAGTTTCAAATGGGTCCAGGTGACAAGATGTTTAGGCATGGTTTGGCTGCAATACCTTTTAATGCTGTCTGACATCTTTTAGATTTTTCTGTGATTGACAACCCTTAGAAAGCAAACAGTACCCTTCTGTACGTGATGCAACAAATGTGTTCAGAGACTTTCTAACCCAGGAGAGTCAACATGGAATCAAGAAAAGGGAGGGTGCCATCCACCCCAACACGTGAACAAACATGGAGAAAAGAGATGTTGGAACAATCAAGGAAAAATCCACATTCCTTTGTATTAAACTGGGTGGTGTAGCCTCTTCCAAGCAGTCCAGAGACATCTTTCTAATACTCTCTGGACAGAATGTTGTTTTTCCTTGGGTTAGCGCTCAAATGTCTGCTTCCTTCTGTCACTAAAAGCTGCAGGTTGCAGGTAAATCTCTTAGAAATCTCCCAGGCCCAAGGTCAAGTGCCTAACAGCTAAGAAGCTGAGAAACAAAATTATTATTTATTTTTAAGAGAGAGAGAGGGAGGGAATCAATTTTATTTGTTTGTTTTCATGCAGCCTTCATTGCTCTGACACTTTGACATGTACATGGTGCTGGGGTTCAAACCTGTGTACTCGTGCATGCCAGGTAAGTGCCATAACCATTGAACCATCACTCCAGCCCCACAAAATTACTTTTTAAAACACAGTATTAGATTTCCTTTTTATTTTACTGATAGCAGTTGACCTTCCAACTTTGGTTGGTTGGTTGTTTGTTTCTTTCTTTCTCCCTCTCTTCCAAGGTCACATGAAAATGCAACCACAAAAAATTTTAAAAGTCCTGATTCATGCTGCCTGGAGACCTAAATAGAGCTAAAATTAGCAGCTGCCTCCATCTCTGGGCCCATGTGGGCAGCAGCTGGAGTGTTACAATGGCCAGAGGAGGACAAAGAAGAGCAGAGAGGCGTTGCAGGCCACTGTTCAGGCTGATGACTGGGGAGCAAAGGCTCTGGGCCATGGGAAAGCTGGAAGCAGAGCAGCTCCCAAGTGCAGCACAGCTCTGCTTGCCTTCCCAGAAAGTCTCCATCCACCTGCCAGCCTCACAGGCCGCACCCACTTCCAGGCCAGTTCTTTCTGCTGCTTCCTGTGTAATCAATGTCTTGGGTTAGAAAATGATTCACATGACAACAACAAATATGAAGGCAGGTAGGGGCAGAGGTGGGGTGTATGTGTGTGAACACGCTAGGGCTTGAAGCCAGGGCTTTGCACATTCTTTTTTTTTTAATTTTTTTATTAGATGTACATAGAGATACAATTGAGGGGGAAATATTATCAAACTATCAATAACCAATGTATATATACTTAGTTATCCAGGGCTAATGCCAAATCATGGATGCCCAGCTTGGGTTTCCTCTGTTGCCATTTCCCCCAGAAGAACCCCTGGGTTAAATGGGTATCTCGTGGAGGAATGGCATCTGCTTCTGAGATGGCTTTGTACATTCTAACAATGCACGCTATTGTCCAGCAACACTCCCAGCCCTTGATTTGAAAATTAGCTTACAGGTGCACATGTGGACAGTTACTGGGGTTCATGTTTCTGCTTGAATCCTCACCTATCACGTCAACTCTCTTTAACTGACCTGGATGACCCATGATAGACAAGAGCTCTCCAAAATCTCAACCAGCTTTCCTTGTCCCTCATTTTCCCAGTGTCCTCGGCCCAGGATTCCCTTGCTCATATGACATTGCTGTGACTGGACATATGACTATTGTCATATGTGTTGAAGCGCCTGTCCTGAGGCCCCTTCCCAGACTGCAGCCTAATTACAATGTGGATGGAAACACTTCAGGTGGGTGCATCTGAACTTCCAGCTCCTATACTCATGCTCCAAACTGTTTCTAGAGAGGAGAGGGAGTCACTCCAGCCCATTTCAGTGCCTTGCCCTCCCCTACTCCATCTACCCATACCACAGTGTGGCACCCCTTAGGGCTGGCTGACTAAAGTACCACAAGCCTAGTAACTCACAATAGAAATGCATTATCTCACAGTTCGGAGGCTGGAAGTTTGAAACCAGGTGCTGGCAGAGCCACACTCCCTCAAACCTCTACACGAGGCTCCTTCCTTAGTTCTTCCAGCTCCTGGTGGTCCAAGACATCCCTCAATTTGTGGTACCATCACTCTAATCCGCCTCCACCCTCACTTGGTCACTTTCTCCCTGTGATTTCCCATCATCTTCCCTCTGGGAGCATCTCTCTCCTGAAATTTCTGGACCCAAATTTCCCTTTGTTAGAAGGACACCTGTTGTACTGGATTAGGGTCCACCCTAATGACCTCATTTTAACTTGACACCTCTGTAAAAACCCTATTTCAAGGGCTGGAGTGGTGGCTCGGTAGAAGAGCACTTGTCTGGCATGCAAAAGGACCCAGGTTTGAACTCCTGCTCCACATACACAACTAAGTATTGGAAAAATGAAAACCAGATGAAAAAAATTAAACTGATTCTCTTAGTCTATCAAAAAAAAACCAAATAAATAAATAAAAAAGACCCCACTTCCAAGTAAGGTTGCGTTTTGAGATTCTGGAGATTAGGACTTCAACATACCTGTTTGCAGGGCTCAATTTAACCCTTAATAGCCCCCCCCCATATAATTTATTCTCTTAGTAGTGGTAAGTCCCTTTGCACAGAATTCTCTGCAGTAGCAGGTGATGGTGGTGGGGTAACAGTTGGGAGGCTGCAGGAAGCTTGTCAGTGAAGAAAACAATGGTCCAGATGAAGCTCCAACACACGGAAAATGAACTGGCACTAAACAGGTGCTGACAACAGGATTATTTCCCCTGTATTTCAAGACAATGAAAGGACTTTTTTGGTAAGGGTTTTACTCTCACTGATAGAATGTTTGCCAAAATATTTGAGTGATTTAATGATAGTGAAAACATGTGACCACAGTGCCAGACAAAATTCCTAAGAAGGAAAATTTCACCTGGATTCTACTTTATCTTTACTGCAAAATAAACACACACACACACACACACACACACACACACACACACACACACACCAGAAACTATCTCCAGTCCACAATGCTGACCTCAACACAATCACAGGTCCTCAGATCTTGTGAGTCAACCTGAGATCATTCTGTTTCTCTGGCCATTCAGTTATCATGACAAGACAAAATGACCCTCTCCTTGCGCAGTTTTATTGGTCTAGGAGGGGTGATTGATAGAAATAAAGTTTGAGCAACCAGATGCTTCCAAGAGGGGATGTCAATAGCATGAGTGCTGTCAGGTGAGCAAGTTCTTAACTAAATGAGCAGGTTCACGTAAAAACAGTTATAGATAAGCAGACTGAGTGGCTAATGCAGCAAGCACAGAAACTGGAGGTTCTAATTATTATCACCCTCCCAAACCTCCAACGGGCTGAGTATCAAACATCAGAACAAGCATCTGGGTGACAGTGGCACCCAGGAACAGTTTGCAATGGAAACAGTTGGTTGCCTGTTGTGATTTAGGCCTCAGAGCAGAAAGGGAAGAGGGATAAGATGTAAACAACACAAGATTTGAAATCAATAGGTAACCTCATCTGGGTTTGCTACTTACTTGCTGTACAATTCTGAGCAAGTTTTCTAAGCTCTCTGAGTCGCAGAGGTATTAGCAATACTATGATGTTGTCTGCTTGAACAATATCACAGGGCTGTTAAGATCACCTCAATTGTAAAAGGAAAATTACTTCATAAACAATAAAGAGTTCAAACAGTAGGAGTAGATGCTACTTAGAACTAAATATTATATTTAGCTAAAAGACTCAGACCAATTTTATCAAGTAGCCTAGACATTTATGCAAAGTAAAGCAACACTTGACTACTAGCTGGGACTTTAGCCCCACACCCTTCACAGCACTTCACCTGGTCAGGTTGGACCAGGGAGAAAGCTCCTTTGAGCTAGATCAGCCTGCATGCCCACGATCTTAATAGTATGAACAAAACACACAGAGTCTCAAGAGTGCTTGTGATTACTTCATTGCTACATGCAGAACTGGTGCACAACTTAGCCCTAGACCATCTCCTGGCCTCGCTCAGTCAAAACACAATGGTCCACTTTGTTACAGGGAAGGTAGAGAAAGCCTCTACAGAGAGAAGAAGGAGAGACAGCCACAAGAATAGAAGAGGATAATGAGAAATGGCACAATGGGACCAGTGAGAGTTACTACTGCTAGAGCCTTATAGGATCATCTACACAGGGCCACACTCCTGTGCCAGCTCTCTGTCCTCTCTGAATATGCTGAGGTAGATGCATAAATGACCACATACCTTAACTCACACCTGTACCCATCCTTTGCAATACGATTTTGTAGCTCTTCCCTTCAGAAGATAGAGGTATCTCCCCTCCCTTTGAATTGGGGTTTGTCTAAAAGTTTATGATATGCTTTGGGTAAAAGAATGCATAAGTGATGAATAGTGTGAACTAGAAAGGGCTTTGTACACTTCCTGCTCTCTATTGAACCAGTGACTGTCACATGAACCAGCTTAGACAAGTCAACTAAAGGATTAGAAATCAACCTGATCTCTTATCAGAGCAAACCTGAGTCAGCTAATTCGTCCAAAGCAAGGCTCTAAAAATAACCCAGCTAAGATCAATAAACCCAATTCATGGCTAACCCTTAGATGTATGCACGAGGCTGTCCCATATGAGCAAGGCTTCAGTTGGTACAAAGAGTACTGAACTAAATAAATGCTTACTTTTAACCATTAAGTCTTGGGGTGGTTTGTTATATAACAACAGCTAACTGATAAGTGCTAACCCCAACAGCTGTCTACTTTAGATCGATACTTCTTCTCCTTTGGGTTATGATAAAGCTAAGACTAGGAGACACAAAGAACTGTGTGACCTTGTTTCCCTTATAGAGCAGTAATCTTCACAGTGGGTCATGCATAACACAGGGGACTAGCAGGACCTTCCAAACTGTAAGCCACATGCTTAACTTTAGAATAACTCATTTCCAGATTCTCAACTTCTGTATATCTTTGCCCTTCTCTTCAAATTAATCTGTCTACTACCAAGGTTTTTCTTTCCCTTTTCTTATAAAAGAGCTTTTATCCCATCTTACAAAGGAAAAGCAAGCCTCTCACCCATCCTTATCCTACCCCAGCATATTGCTCTAGGATGTAAAACCTTCAAGGGAATTGGTATCACACTTTGAGAAACTGAGAATCACTCTGTATATGTATGACTGGGGGCAGGAAGACTAGGAGCCAAAGAGACTCAGTGATAAGTGAAAGCAAAAAATTCCAAATATTGTATGTTCATATATTACTAAAGATACAAAAGTATTTATTTGGATTTGATTGTTGTCTAAACTATGCCAGATTTACTACATATTCTATTTAAAGATACTTTAAAACCATTCCATCTTTCATGAATCTCTTCAAAATGAATTCAGGGAAGCTCCTAGCTAGTAGGAAAAAGTGTCACACAATCTCACAGAAAACATTCAATGCATTTTGGTTCAAAGTCCAGAATTTGTTATTTTAGAAATTTCCTTAACTTTAACATAACCCCAGGTACGCAAGGATTCCCTTTCTTTCTATGCCTAGTGACATGGTCTGAAATACTTCTACGGCAACTGAGTGACCACATGACACAGAACAAAAAATTTTTAAAAAACCCTCAAGGCTTCTTAAGGTTTTAAATTCTGAGTCCAAGAATGGCCACAAATGAACCAATGTGTAACCACGGATAACTGTACAAACTGCTTAACCGACTTCTCAGTATCAGCTTTTCCTCCAGTACCGCCGACAGGACCTCCCACTCCTCAAACTCATTTAGAACTCACAGAGGATCCCATGAGGCATAAAGTAGAATCAATGAAGACCACTGAAACTCCGTTTAAAGGAGTTTTATTACGGGCTTGCACAGATCGTGAAGTAAAGGACATTGATATTGAAGCCTAAGCAAATTTCTTCAGCACGTAGTTGCACACAGCTCCATAGTTCAAAGATAACGGTAAGTTTTAACTCCAGATTGTCAAAGCCAGTCCCTATCAGCCAAGCATAGGCCCAAGCATCCTTGCAGTGCTCTCTCCATAGTAAGAGCTTGTGCAGATGGTAAAATGAAGTAATCACAAAGGATGGCCTCTGAGACGTTGACAGCTGCACTCTGTCTTCTCACATCAACAATGAAATTTTACTCCCCAAAAAATGCAAAGGGAATGAGTTTCTATTTAACCACAACCATCTAGAATTTCCAGTGCAATACCCCAGCTCAGCTTTAAATAAAAAGCCTGTCCAGAACCATTTGAGTCGGGAGACAAATAAACTGTCTGGACAGGCTGGTAATCAGGGAGAAAAGATATTTTCTCCTCACTCAGCTAGAAATAACAAGCAATATGGGGAGAATAAAGACTCTGTCCTGCATAAGAAAATTACTAGCTCCTCCCTCATTGCAATCTGGAGGACAAAGAACCAAATACTCCTCATCTTGGCAAAGGGCCTCTGTGGGAGAAAAATGTTGAGGTGGGTTTGCCAAACTAGCTCAGGTAATGAGAGAAAATAAGCATGTGTGTGCACCTGCAGACGTGCATGCAGGTGCGTGTGTGCAACAGGGAGCCACGCAGGAGAATGAAAGCCTAAGATGCAGGATCGGAGGCCCCAACTCTTGAGAGATATTTTACATCTTTTTCTACAAAGTTAATGCCTTCTGTGAACAGAAGCAGACAGACTTTTCAGAAGCAGCAACGTCCTGTACCCAGAAAAACATTATGGAGACCTCATCCCTCTCAAAGTCAGATCAGTTCCAATACATAACCATCCTCCGTGAATGTCTTTCTTCTCCACTGCACTGGGCCTCCAGAGAGAGCACTATGAGGATGGCTGGGCCACAGGTGGTTTGCGGGCACTGGCCTTGCCAACCTGGAGCTACAACTTACTGTTCTGGGATGCAGAGCTGTATTTGAGTGCTTGGTGAAGAAATTAACTTAGACTTCAACACCAAAGGTTTAAGGTTTAAGGAAGACAGGAGAAAGCTTCTCCCATCAACCAATGCTTTTGAAAGACAAAGCACTATGGAAGTAGCACCTTGTACTTGTCTGCAAAGTATAACAGTCCAGTCCTTCCTAGAGTGGGTAAATGAACCAAATCCCCAGCTACATCCTTCTCAGAAGCACAAAAATTCCTCAAGCAGCTAGAAGCAAATTTCAACAGTAAAAAATGGGAGACTTTTTAAAAAGCAAAAATATAGACTTTTACTCTGCTGAATTAACTGAACATTATTTCTCCAACTTCAGAGGTAACTCTTGTTGATGAAGGTGTTATTTGTGTGACATATATGAGAGCCCTAGATTTATAGCTCAGCATTTCTGCCTTGTACTGTTTTGCAGGTGTACAGCAGAAAGGAAAGGGTCTGGGTTAACAGCTTCTCATCTACCACCCACGTCACCCACAGAGACCATGACAAAGATTTTTATGAAGGCATTATAATAAACTTTGTAGACTGATGCAAGCAAATCTATGGATAAATTTAGTGAACTGGAAACCAAGGCAACTCCTCTCAGCTAACCATGAGATATCTTCTAGGAACATCAGTGAAATCAGAAAAAGACTTCCTAAGAAATAGTGAGCATCTACCCGTGGAGCCCCGTCTCATCAGCTGTGAGACATGTGCAAATCTCCCCAACAATCTTGTTCCTCAGACATCTGCCTGATGCCTCCTGAATCTGCCCATGCTCCCAAGGTGAAATCTATCAAAGAGGTGCAGTACTAATGGCTCTTCCTTGACACTGCAGCAGGTTTCAGCCCTCAAGGCAGAGAGAAGGTCCCACTTCTATTAAATCTTGAAATCTATATACTGAACTTAAATGCTCTCCATTTCCTACAGATGGGTTTCCTGGCTCACTCTATTGTACTTTCCTCAACGTGTAGAGATCAGTCTGGGAGCAATGAGAACCGATCACGTACTCAAAAAGGCCAGAAACTAGAAGGCTATCAATGTCTCAGCTAGTTCATTAGAGGCTACCTGTATAGGTCAACAATCCTTTATTGAAATTTGGCCAAAGGTCTTCAGAATTCAGATTTCATTTTTGATTTTTAGAAAGCTAATGTACTAACATCCCCAGCAGAGCCCAAGGAAGCATCATATACTTGTTTTAAACACCAATCTTCTAATGGGTCAATCACATTGCTTATGATAATAAAATCTAGAGTTCTCAAGGATGGAAGCTTTGGCACAATCAGTTCACTTTCCTCCAAGAAATATCTAAACCCAGCCATTCAGGGGCAAAGACCCTCAGCAGGAAATAAATAAACAGGGCCACTGCCGAAACCCTAGAAGCCATTCCCTGATTCTGAGAGCCCATGGCACAGACCAGCTGAGAGCCAAACAGTTCATTTGGAGAACCCTTGACACAGGAAAGGTCTTCCAAGCTGAGTTTCCCTGGCATTAGAACCTGGAAAGGAAATGATTCCACAACACACTCCATAATTGGAAAATCCAAATTTTCAAGACTCCAAAGAGCATAGCCTCTCGGAACAGAGAGGGAACCCACCCCACAGAAGCAGCAGAGCCTATTTTCCAGAACCCTGATAACTTGTGACAGACAACTCTACAGGGCGCCAGGCACGTCACACTGTCATCTTTCTGCCGCTGAGAAACACAAAGAGCACCTCATAGCTACAATGTCTTTTTGTCCACTTCAATGCCAACAACACGCTCCAGGCTTTGTCTCCATACCCTGCTGTCCTCTCACTCCATGAAGTTCCCTGGATCACTGAACTCACTCCCATGGCTTCATCTACAAGCTTTATGTCCTTGATATTCACATCTCAAATATTTGTCCTATCTCTTCCCCAGCTCCAACTTTTTTTTTTTTTTTTTTTTAGGCACTAGGGATTGAACCCAACAGGGCTCTACCACTTGGCAACAGCTCCAGTGCTCTTTTTATTTGTTTTAGATTTAATACAAGGTCTTGCTAAATTGATCAAACTGACCTTGAAGCTGCAATCATCCTGCTTCAACATGTAGTGCAGCTGGGATTACAGGGCTGAGCCGTCACGCCCATCTCCAACCAATATTTTCAACCGCCTCTTGGGTGCCTTCAGTTGGTTGCTAAAGTACCCTAGACTACCGAAACACTGACATCTGTTTGCTTCCCCACATCTCAGCCTTGTGCTTGGGTTGGTCACAGGACTGGTTCTGACCAATGGAGAACAAGAAGTGTCCTGTGTCACTTCTGAGGTATTTATTACCTGAGGCACCAGCTTCTGGTTCTGCTCCCCTCCTTGATGCCAGGACCAGATGGCATGGAATCAAGAGAAACATTCTAAATCCAGGAATAACTGCTTAGAAAAACCATTAGATTTGTGAGAAAAATAAACTTCTACAGTGAAAATTTACTGAGATTTCAGAGTTTCTGATATGGCAGAGAATGTTAATCACCCCAACATACCTGCCTTCTCCACTGCCAAATTTCTACGTAGTGCTTTAATTTCAAAGATCCTCTGTGATGTTGCACTTCTACAGAAGCTCAGTCCCTCCACTCCATAATCTCCAGCAATTCACTCATGCATGAACCAGCAAAAACCAGAAGCAACTACCACCTTTTTGCTTGTATGTTTGAGTCTCACATGTGTGAGCCCCTCATTTTTCCTCCCTATATTCTCAGTACTTTGCAAATAACCAACACCGAATATGTTTGATTTATTGAAGCAAAAATTAGAGCTTTTCTCGCTAGATAACAAGAAAACTCCAAGTCAAGATTTTCCCCTGAACCACAATGCTTTCAGCACTGTGTTAGGTTCTGCAGGAGGCGGCAAGAAAAGCTAAAGACACTGTCCCCCTCCTTTATCTTTAGATCTTTGTACCTCATCATCTCCCATCTTCATTAAAGGATAGCTTAAAAAGCACATAGTCTTTCCAGGAGCTATTGGCTAAAATACCCTCAGAAAACAATATCAAAGAGGAGATTTTTAGTGACAGGATTAGAGCAGGGCTCTTTCCTGGCCCGTTTGAGCCTGATTGCCAGAACCTGCACGTTGAGATTCGTGACATGGCATTCTAGAATCATGCAGCTGTGCCTGGGTTATTTCTGGTGTGAAAAGAACTACAGCTAAAGCATCACTGGCTCCTTGAGAACCCAGATTTAGCAATGGCAAGCCAGCCATGAAGAGTCATGCCATCACCGCTTGGCAAAGCTTCCCCCAAACCCAAAACACAACACCATGTTGCTGGTCATGGAAATAGAACAGGGGATTTTTCCTTTTAAACCATCATGAATTGGCTATAGTACTGCTCAGTGTGAACAGTTCAGTTCTCTCAAGCAAATCATGTATCTTTTAGTCCCAGTCCACAGGAAATGCTGACCATAAATAAATGTTCAATTATGACTGTAGTCCTTTCACAAGTGCCACATACTAGCATCTTACCTACTGGAAGTGAGGCTTTGCAGTGAACGATGAGAAAATTCACATAATGTACATTAAACATAAGATTGGCTACTAGTATTCAGACAAAATAATCCATAAGCAAGAGCCATGGCAAATACAAGGACATACCCACAGCTTCAGGAGAGCACAGTGAAGCTTCCAGGACATTCAGAGCAGTAAATGTAACACGGTTAGATTTTACCGTACACTGGAGGCTAAGACTGAGATACATAAGGAAGATAAGCAAAATTACAAATAAAAAAGTAACAGTACATTTTGATGTTAAGTATCACATTTGGCAGATGTGAGCTATTTCAAAAATAGGGGAACACTTAGTCGTATCTAAACATGGGCAATTATTCCTGATACTGTTCATATACCATGAACGATTCCCAAATCCCATTCCTGCTACCAATTGCATATATAGATGAACAAGAAATTGAAGACAGCCCTCTCTGGCAACTTACCTTGTATGAAGATTCTATCCCAATAGGTTTTCCCAACTTGATTGCCCCCGAGAAACACCAGGTTGAACAGGATCAACATTGAGGTGGCACAAGATGCAAGGGCAGCATGCAGTCGACGGCGGGCTTGCGGGGAGAGGTGTCGGACCTAGGAGGGAAACAGCAAGAAGGCACCTCATTATAAAGGTGGGAGAAATATGGCTAAGATGCCCACTTAACAGCAGCCCCAGATGCCAGGTTATCATTGAAACAGCTCTCAAAACATCTATCCCTGCAACATGCTCCTTCTGGTGTACCTTAATGATGTTACTACTTCTTCCCACAATGGACTTCCTTCTGACCTACCTCGTATGAGTAAGGAATCTAGTTGTGTTAGCTTCTTGTCACTGTGATCAAATACCTGCCAAGAACAACTTAGAGGAGAAAACATTTATTTTGGCTCATGGTTTCAAAGGATTCAGGTTATGGTTGGCTGGCACCAACATAGAAACATAATGGTAGTCAAAGGCATGGGGTAGGAATGCTACTCATCTCAATGCATCTGGGATACAGGCACAAAAAGGGTCCAGGGATTGATGTAGTCCCCAAGACCATGCCCTACTTATGTATAATTTTTATCACTTCCTAGTCAGTCCATTCAAATTATTATTCCATTATCAAATGGATTAATCCATAGATGAGATCAGAAACCCCATAATCCCATTATTTAACCTCTGAACATGACTGCATTGCTTAACACATAAGAGGTTGAGGGGCATTCCAAATCCAAATCATAACACTGTTAAGATTCAGCAGCCAGTGAAACATCGTCATGTTATCTTCATGTAAATCTGTTGCTGCTCTCCATGATAAACCAATATAAATAGCTTCATGTCCATCCAGATCAGTGTGATCAGAAGTTCAAGGTCAGAGTGATCTTCTGGGCTAGTTAACTTGACCCTCAGAAGTCATCTAACCACCCTATAAACCTGATACATTGTTAGGAGGGATACAATAACAAAGATGCAGGAGAATCGACACAGGAGAATGCCATTGCTGAAATCAAACCCAGGACAGATGTTCCACCAAGAGCACTTAATACCATATAAGAATGGCGGCTGATCCAGAGCCTAAAGTATTCAAGGCTGGAGGAATGCCTTCCAGCAATCACGATCAAGAATTCTGCTCACCCTTTCTAGCTCTTCATTGTACTTCCCCCTACTTTTAATATTTCCTCAGATTTCACAACAACTTCATCTCTGATCATTGACTTCTTCTGGTGGCCCCTCCAGAGTGAGGTCACTGTGCTGTGTCTAGACCATGTGAAGTCGATCCGCACAGCCATACATTTATATATTCAAAATGAAAATCATATACAGTACCTCCACCACACACATAGGGCCTGAGAGTGTCTAAAAATATCTCAGCTTTATCCAATTGCACACAAAGAAGAGAGAACACAAACTATGGAGCTATTTCTTGAATACCCACCAGAAACCTATATATCTGTGGGGTCACTATGCTCCAATTACAAACAGAATTCTGAATGACTCGCTGGTGGCAGCCCATGCGATCCATGGCAGGTAAAAAGGACTAGCGTACACAGTGGCTCTCCAGCAGGAAGCTCACTTATTTCTGGCAAACCTACTGTTAGTCAGCTTTTTCATCACTGTGAATGAAGGATCTGGCAAAATTTTAGGAGGAAAAGTTTTTTATTTTGTAGCTCAGTTTCAGAGGTCTCAGTCCAAAAAGGTTGTCTCCACTCCTTGGAACCTGAGATGAGTCAGAACCTGATGGCGGAAGAGTGTGGTAGAAGGAAGCAGCTCAGGACATGGCCAGGAAGTAGACAGAGACTCCACTCACCAGATACAAAATATGTACCTAAAGGCATGTCCCCAATGACCTACTTCCTCCAGTCACACACTACCTGCCTTCGGTTACCACCCAGTTAATCCCTATCAGGGGATTAATCAACTGATTGGGTTAAGGCTCTCATAACCCAATTTCACCTCTAAGCTTTCTTGCATAGTTTCACACATGAACTTTTAGAGGATTCCTCATATCCAAGCCATAACACCTATTGTGGGTCACTTGTGTCCATTCTGTAAACTTTGGTCAGTGTCCTCTCAATCTAGAGAAATGAATTCCTCATCCTGGCTTTTTTCTCTGACAGCCCCAGGATGTTGTGTATGCTCAGATCTAGTTGTCTCCATGCATCTCCCCTTCAGGGTGCTCTCCTTCAACTCCACCTGAGAACACACTTTTATGGCTACAACATGCAACTATGATTTTTCATGAAAAAACTGTTGAACAGTTTTTGTCCAAGCTGTCTGCCTGGACAAATCTAGAAAGCTCTCCAGTGCAGTGGCTATGATCTGCTTAGAGACTCCATATCCGGTGACCTCTGTTCACTCTTACTGCTCCAAGAGGCCATCAGTGTGGACCAGGGGTTGCTGTCAGATAAGACTAGATAAGAGATAACTAGATTGTGTAAAAACTTGAAAGAAAGGGAAAGAAGCCAGTTTATTATTCAGCACTCTTCATCTCTTAGAATAAAGAGACACTAATCTACCAGTTTCTGTATTTTAAAACAAGAAAATATTTTCTGAGTTTTACTGATGCAATTAGCAATAACTGGGTAGGGTGAGAGGGAAAAGAATCAGAATAAATTAAGAAAGCATGACCATCTTCATTGGTATAAATGTGTCCAAATAATTCCCTCCAGGTACAGGGGTCACAGATAACACATTTGATTTCTCAGAGACCCAGTGAGTCAGACACTGACCCCTCTGTTCCAACCTCAGGCAGTCAGCCCCGAACCTGACACCATGGGAGGGGAATTCAAAGGCCCTTTCCTTTATTAATGTCAACTTCAGAGAGCATTCATAGCATAGTTAATCTCAAGACAGTTTTCTTTTTATAGGGAAGGATTGTAATTATTGAAAAATCAATATATACTATCTCTTCCATGGGATTGCTAAGCAAGACTGTGGTGGTGTTACCTGGTACAAGGAGAGAGCCAGGATACAGCAGGCGGCTGGGCTGAGGCGGGGCAAGGGAGTGAGGGTACTGGCTTACTCCAAGCCCAGGTTCCTACAGACCTTCCTTGGATTTTGTGATTACCCCAGTATCTATCTCTCTCACCTACATGATTCAATACATTCCTACTTCTGCTTAGGGAAAAATGTCAAAATAACAGCAACTATGAAGGAGGCTCTGATCTTAGTGACCAGGAGGGGTTACATCTAAAATCTGAAATGAATGACTATAATTCAATTCTTAGAACTAGTTTTTTTTTCTTTTTGTTGTTTCAGTAATCAGGAATGTGAAAGGCAAAGGTTGTTAGAATCAGTAAACTGAAAATATTCAAGAAAGAAGTCCCAAACTCATAGGCAATTCTTGATTTTCCCCCAGGGAGAGTGGGTGGGAGACAAAATAGACAATGATCAAGAAAATCCAAAACCTTAACTAAAGCTTCAGCCTCTGAGAAAACTAGCTATGGCCATCAGCAGAAGAATCAAAAGAGCACTGCTTCTTTTCAACATGCATCACTGGAAGAGTTGTATGACAAGGAAGGGAAAAGTAATTTATCTGGAAATCCACAGAAGAGTAATATATTTGTGTCCCCTTCTCCACAGTAATACATGTTCCAAGACCCACTATGAATGCCTGGAACTGTAAATAGTACCTAACTCCATATATACTAGGCTTTTTTCCCTATGCATACATCTTATGATAAAGTTTAACTTATAAATCAGATACGGTAAGATTAATAAGCATTATGTGAATGTGGCTCTCTCTCAAAAATACCTTCATGTAGTGTACTCATTCTTCTTATAATAAGGTGAGATGTGGCATCTTTGTGAGGAAATGAAGTGAAATGAATGGGTAGATACTGTGACACAGTCTTAGGCCACCATGGAAGGGCTACCTGAACAAACCCCAGCAGTCAGTCTGGTAACCTAGAGGGCTACCAACTGGGTAGCTACATAGCATGAAATGTTCAACAAAGGAATGATTCATGTTCTGCATGGGACAGATGATGGCTCAAGAATTCAGACTACTCAGAACTGCAAGCAATCTAAAACTTAGAATTATTCATTTGTGGAATTTTCAGATTGCAGTTGACTATAAGTAACTGGAAAGCTGAACTACAAGGAGCTACTGTAAGAGCCATAAAGGGAAAAGTCTCGGCTGCCAATGTCTCTCTTCTTTGGAGTCTCTGAACATACTGCAGACGGTCGCAGCTTTGAAATTAGGGATGTCTCCACCTTGGAAGTGAGATCTTAGCCCCTGGCTTACCGGAACTCTAGTGTCCCCAGCAGAAAATGCCACATGAGCAAGGCCAGAGGGTATACTCCTTTCAGCCAAACAACTATGAATAAATATGACTTTAGAAAGTCCCCACTTTAAACATATTGTTTCTTTTGAATTTTCTTCTCTGAAGTCCTACAGCAAATACTCCTGTGTTCCTTCCCATCTAGGATGCAGGCTGCCAAGAGTAGAAGCTATGCCTCACAGGTCAATCATCCATCCTCCTGTCTCAGATGCTGGAAAATGCCCTTGAGAACTCATGCTGAGGAAATATAAAGTAAATATGAAATGTTAGTACAATGAAGAACCATGAAATATGAAAATGAGAATTGCTAACATGATCAGAAAAGGCCATGGTTGACAAACAGAACTTGAATTTTATTAATGAGATCAGGATTTAAAACAACAACAACAACAAAAAAGACCTCTGGTCTGGTCATGATTTCTTCCCAGAGGATAGAAGAGTCGGTGGCAATCCAGTATTTTGGCAACAAAAACTGGGAGTGGTATTCTTCCCTGTGGAATGTTTATAAAGTTGCTTGGCAATTTTGGTTTTTTCAATGAGTAAGAGGCAATTGTGGATTGTTGTGGGTGGAGACCTGGAATAATAAACATAGTGCCAAAAACAGATACAAGGTCTTGCCCAAAATATCAATAGATGAATTTTTTTTCTTCCATGTTCATCACAGAACAGAGTTCCTGCTCAGCCTATGGAAGAATTAAGAACAATACCAAAAATATGTCCCCTTTCCCTTGGGGCCCAGAATAACACAACCTGGGCCAAGGAGAGTGTTCCAGCACCCAGTGTAAGGCCTTGGCACCCATACCATGGAGCATGGACTTTGAGAGTGAGGAGCCACCTGTGCCTCCAGCTACTGAGGCGATGTGTAGCCACCAGATCGAAGCCCCTTCTCATCCCAACACCCCTGAAACTCTGAAACTCAGAAAGAAAGGGGAAGAATAGGAGGTGGGGCAAGCTGGAAAGAATCACTGTTCCATGAAGATGTGATCAGTTCTCTCTAGGGTCTCTAACTTACGGCAGAGAGGTGGATTGGGGCTCTTTCTTTCCATGTGAATGTAGATATAACCCATACTCCATGTTCAAGTATGGGCACTAGCTACGGCAAGCCTCTCAGAACACCAGGACACTCAGGCCTGAGGTAGACTTCCAATTCCTCTGACCTAGTAAACTCTGACCAAAGGAACAGATGGGATGTGGAAATGTGGTGAGTTTAGCAATGGTTTTACAGTTCTAATACATTAATTTCCAAATGTGAGGAATGCAACCCAACCAACTAAACCTTAGAGCTGTACTAAACTTTGTCAAACTCATTTGCATTTCCTGTTGTGCCCATGCTTCATTTGTTTATTCACATCTCCATGGCAACACTTCCATCTTTTCCCAGACAACATCCAGTCCTTGGAAATCACATGATTGGCTGGGGTCAACAACGCAGGACCTGGGGGTGCAGGCTGCAGAATCTGGGTCAGGAGAGAAACTGGGAATGTACATGCAGCTGGTGCTTTGGGGCTGGAGGCTGCTGAGCTTTGTGGGCCCCTCACTTGTCCAGAGGGGCTGCATATGGGGCCGAGATGGGAAGAAGGGGCAGGCTGAGCATCTGGGGGAGCAGATGGCTGGAGGAATGGCTGCTGGAGACTGTGACAAAGGCTTGGCAAGTGGGACCTGATGCTGTTTATTTTTAAGTGGGGGAGAAGCTAAAAACAGAAACTGGGTGGGTTTGAGCAGCTGGACACAGTTCTTCCATATAATCACTGAAGTTTTTAATTTTCTAATGAAAATGCTAACCAGAGAGAAAGAGAGATGAATAAGGCAATGGCAAGGGAGGAGGCTGGTGCAGACCAAGGAGAGTAAATGAGGAGGAGACGCCTGAGAAGCGGGGCTGGAATAAAACACTCAAGGTCAAGAGGACTTAGATTCCCAAGACATTCCAGGGCCCCCTGTTCCATCTGTAGAACACTGCACTGTTTGTCCCATACTCAAAACTTTTCCATTACTTTCAGCTGGAAGTCTGTGTTATACTTGTCTCCCTTCCCTCTCATGTTCCTAACAGGGTAAGTTCTGGAGAACTGTGTAAAGCTTCATTATCCATCACCCCAAGCCCATGTGCACTCTGCATGTGGCCAACAGTTATCTACCACATATCCCTATTTGCTGTAAATTAGTCAGAGAATCTACTGAGTCTTTAGTGTTCTATCCCAACCTAAGTCCAAGTTAAATGAAAACAGGAAGATACCAAGAAAGCAATACATCCTTCCTTCTTTTAAGCACAGAGAGCTTCACAAAATATCAGGTCAACGTAGTTACATCTTCCAATCAGTTTGGTAAGGAGATCTAAACAACACATGGTCATAGGACAAAATTCAATACCTGCAATAATGAAGTCAAAACCAGTCTAGCTTACCTGTACAGGTAACTTAGAAAATGTAATTCCACTCCCCAGAACAAGTTCAGGCTCTTCACCTACTCACTTCACAACTGGTATTAGATAAACATACACTGTCAGTCTTGGCAGAGTCAACCACCCATTATGAGTGTGTGTGTGTGTGTGTGTGTGTGTGTGTGTACATGCATACCAACTTCATGCCTGCTGTCACTGCTGCTACTATAAACCAGGGACGGAATACTTTAATCTATGTTTTAGATAACTTCACTTTGTGATACAAGAAGTTCACTCTGTGAGGAGCTTTACTTATATTGTAAGTAGGTAAAAACTACATCTTACAAGTGAAGAACAATAAAAGTGGAGAGATTAAGTAATTGACAGTTATATATTGACAGTACAGTACAGTACAGGGATCTGTATGCATATCACTAATATCTTCATGCTATACTATACAACCTCACATCTGTGTAGCAGTATGTATTCTCTCCTCTAGATGAGGACATTAAGATTTTTAATCTTCAGGGGCAGCTACAAAGATTTTCAGGAAATGTTTGTTCAAAAACTTCATACATGTGTTTTTCTAGCAAGAGTTAGTAGATACCAAGTGTCAATTTCAGAAGAACATACAGCTTACAATGACACTGGAATTTTATAAAGTAATTGGGATTCACAGTTACAGTGAAGGTTCTGCCTATTCCCCAGAAAGCGACAGACCAAAAGAAAATACCTTAATAAGAAATAAAAATTAATAGGCTCTGGAGGACTTGTGGCCACGTTCATCAAAGAATACACAATTTCAAATATGAAGAATATGTTCAAAAGCTCTATTGTACAAGGTGGTATAGTTAACAACAATATATTGCATTCTTGAAAACTGCTAAACAAAAAAGCAGATTTAAGTTTTCTTACTACAGAACATAAGAGGCAATGCATGAATTAAGTAGTTCAATTTAACCATTCCACAATAAATACATATTTCAAAATATATTTTACATGTCAATATATGTGTACATTATTTTAATCTGTGTAATTTAAAAATCTTTTAAAAATTAATAGGCTTAGTACCTAAATTGGAAACAAAGAAGTAAAATTATCTGTTCTGATGGCATGAAAATGTAGTTTTGTTGAAAACCTTCAAGATTCTATTTTTAAAAAATGAAAAAACCTAATGAAAAAAACTAATGAAAGAATTCAGCACAATTGCAAAATACAAAATCAACATGCAAAAATCAGTTGTGTTTCTATACAATGGAAGAAATCTGGAAAGGAAGTTAAAAAATCTGTTTTTAGCTTCTCCCTCACTTAATATTAATTTAATAATATTTTATTACAAAGAATAATTATTTAGAAGTTAACTAAGGAGGCAAAGTATTTGCATTCTGAAACTTTAAAAAAATTGCTTAGGGCTGGATCGGTAACTCAGCGGTTTCGGCGCTTGCCTGGCAAGCACGAGGACCCGAGTTCAAACCCCAGCACCACATACACAACTAAGTGTTGGAGCAGCTAAGGCCATGTGAAAAACTCAATAAAGTTGTTTCTTTAAAAAAAATTGCTTAAAGACAGCATAAGTAAATTGAAAAACATCCCATGTTCATGAACTGGAAGATTCAATATAATTATAATAATAATACTACCCAAAGTTATCCACAGATTGAACATAATCACTATCAAAATGCCAATTTTTTTCTTGCAGAATAGGAAAACCCATCATCCTACTTTTCAAGGGATCCTTAATAGCCAAAACAATCTTGAAAAAGAAAGTGCAAAGACTCAAATTTTCTGATTTTGAAGCTTACTACAAATTTACAATAATCAAGATAATGTAATCCTGGCAAAAGACAGATGTAAATGGAATAAAATGGAAAGCCCAAAAATAAACCTTCATACATGATTTAATGATGCCCAACAAGGCTAAGTAATTTTCAACAAAGGTACCAACGGTACTTAATGAGAAAAAGACAATTTTTTCAACAGATAGTTCTGGGAAAACTGGATATTCACATAAATGAAGCTCAATATTGCATTACACTGTATCTATGTACATATATGCATATATGTACAAATACATTTAACTCAAGGTGGGTCAAATATGTGAACATAAACTTATAAAATTCTTAAAAGAAAATATATGGGAAAAGCTTCATGACACTGGATTTGGCAATGATTTCTTGGATATGACACTAAAAAGAACCACAATAGTAAAAATAAACTGGACTTCATCAAAATTTAAAACCTTTGTGTATCACAGGACACTATGTTTTTTTTTTTAAAGAGAGAGAGAGAGAGACAGTGAGAGAGAGACAGAGAACCAATTTTATTAGTTTTCCATATGACTTTCATTGCTCAGACACTTCATTGTGCAGGGGTGCTGGGGTTTGAACTTGGGTCCTCGTGCATGCCCGTAAAGTGCTGAAACCACTGAGCCACCACTCCTGCCCCCTCACAGGACACTTGTAACAGTGAAAAGGCAACCCCAAAATAGGATAAAATATTTGCAGTCACATATAAATAAGGGGTTAAGATCAATAATATGTAAAGAACTGCAATTCAAAACAAAATGTGAACTTGAAAAAATGGGCCAATAATTTGATTAGGTATTTATCCAAAAAAGCTATACAAATGCCCAAAAAGAACAAGAAAGATGCTCAACATCAATAATCATAAAAGAAATAAAAATTAAAACAGGAGATGATAGTATTTCACATCATTGAAGATTGCTGTAATTTTAAAAACAGAAAATACCAAGTGTGAGAAACGATGTGGGGAAATTAGAATCCTTGCATTTTGTCAGAAATTGCAAAGTGGTACAACACTTATAGAACAGTATCATAGTTACTTAAAAACATCAAACATAAAATTACTATTTTAGGCTTAAATTTCACTTCTACATATGTACCCAACAGAAATGGAAACATTTATATGCCCACATTCCCAGCATTATTATTCACAATAAGCAAAAGGTGAAAGCAATCCAAATGTCTATCAGTGGATTAATGAAGAGACAAAATGTGTCACATACGATTATTCAATCGTAAAAAGGAAGGAAATTCTGACACCTACCACAACACGGATGAAGTTTAAAGACTAAGTGAAATAAGCCAGACTAAAGAACACATACCGTATGACTTCATTAGTATGAGGTCATTCAAGAAACCAAACTCAAAGAGACAGAAGGTGGAATAATGGTTACCAGGAACCAGGAGGAGAAATAAGGAGACATTTCAGAGGAACAGAATTCCAGTTTGATGCTAAAGAAGCTAGGGATGCAAGGAACTGACCTCAAACATCAAAGGTTATTTATGGCAAACCTAAAACTAGTATCATACTGACTGGGGACAATTAAAAGCATTTCCTTTAAAATAAAAAATAAGACAAGGTAAATTTCAATTTCATCAATCATAATCAAGAAAACAAAGCAGAATAAACCATAAGAGGAAGTAATGCATAGATTTTAAATCTTTCAGATAATATGGCAGTATTTTTGGAAATAAAGCTGAAAAAGAAATTATTTTGAAAATATAAATGACCTAAATTTCAAATTAAAAATGTGGAGACACTTAAAAGGCATAACTACAGAAGTACTGAAACAGTGGTAAAAGTTCCCTGCTCAAAGAAAGTCACCCAGATGATTTTAAGGGGCTAATTCTTCTCCCCTGTTATTCAAAACCATACTAAATGACCTAGTTAGTATACAAAGACACTTAAATGTAGTAAGAGCTAGTAAGGGAAAAAATGTGACTTTGTGAATGATGTGACCATCTAGAAAATTTGTGTAAGAGCTAACAAAAGATTTATACAAGATAGAGGCACACAAGAAATGCTGGAGGCATCACAATACCTGACTTCAAATCATATTGCAGAGTTATAGTAACAAAAACTACATGGTACTGACATAAAAACAGACACACACACTAATGGTACAGAAGACACAGAGACTAAACCATACATCTACAGTCATCTAATCCTTGACAAAGGTGACAAAAACATACACCGGAGAAAAAGACATCCTTTTAAACAAATGGTGCTGGGAAAACTGTTTAACCATATGTAGGAGAATGAGACTGGACCCTTATCTCTCACCCTATGTGTGCACATGCGCACATGCACTCACACACACACACCAACTCAAAATGGGTCAAAGACCTTGGAACTAGACCAGAAACTATGCAAATATTACAAGAAAATGCAGGGTCAACACTTCTGCACATAGGCACAGGCAATGACTTTCTCAATAGGATCCCTAAAGCTCAGGAAATAATGCCAAGAACTAATAAGTGGGATGGCATCAAATTAAAAAGCTTCTGCACAGCAAGGGAAACAATTATGAATGTGAAGAGAGAACCTACAGAATGGGAAAAATCTTTGCTAGCTACTCATCTTACAGAAAATATCTAGAATATATAAAGAACCCAAAAAATTTACACCCCAAAATCTAATGACCCAATTAAATAAATGGGCCAATGTATTAAACAGACACTTCTCAAGAGAGGAAATACAAATGGCCAACAAATATATGAAAAACATGTTCAACATCATTCAAAATCAGGGAAATGCAAATCAAAACTACACTGAGAATTCATCTCACACCATTCAGAACGGTGGTCAAGAATACAAAGAGTAAATAGTGCTAGAGAGGATATGGAGAACACAGAACACTTTTACACAGAGGTGGGACTGTAAATTAGTACAACTACTAGGAAAATCACTATGGTGGTTCCTCAAAAGACTAAGCATGGAATCAATCACATCACTCTTCATTATTTATCCTGAAGAATTAAACTCATAATACCATAGTGATACAATGCATACCCATGTTTATAGTAGCACAATTCACAATAGCCAAACCATGGAACCAACCTAGGTATCCATCAACCAATGAATGAAGAAAATGTGGTATATACACACAATGAGGTCTTATTCATCCATAAAAATAAGTGAAATTATGTCATTTGCAGGAAAAAGGATGGAACTAGAGACCCTTGTGTTAAGCGAAAAAAGCCAAACCCAGATAGTCAAAGGCCATATATTTTCTCTCATATACAGAAGCTAGAAAAGAAAAAGGAAAAAGAAAGGTAGAGTGTACAGATCTCACAAGAATCAATGCAGATCAGTGGAAAGAAACCAAGATATGGGAATGAGATAAGATGAGGGGATGCCAAATTATATGGTTATATGGTATGCAAATGAATATGTAACAACAAGTTCTATCATTATGTACAACTATAATGCTCAAAAATGTGGAAAGTGAAAAAAGAGATTAACAAATATATGGGGAAGCAGTAGGGTAGATGGCTAACCTAACAATACTTCAAATTGAATGACTCTCAGAGCAATAGGGGGATGGCACCCTAGGATACTTGGAGGTGAAGGGAGAGGGATGGGGAGAAAGAGGGTATATGAAGAACTCATAGAAGACTGGAGAGTAGGAATATGGGGGAACCATCCCAGAAGCCGATGTCATTCCTCCACGAGATACCCATTTAACGCATGAGTTCTTCTGGGGGAAACTACAACAGGTGAAACCCAAGGTGGTCATCCATGTTTTGGTATTACCCCTGGATAACAAAGTATATATACATTGATTACTGTTGGTTTGATAA